>SNQJ01S0050572.1:0-46601 GCA_010110895.2 Picea sitchensis
ATGAACAATAAGCAACCACACAAGTACATAGTACACCATAATTTTACGTGGAAAACCAATGCAGGAGAAAAACACATAACACTTTTATTATATGTCAGAAGCAATGCATTCATAGGAAGCACCATCTTCCTTGTTTTCCAAATACAACTATAAGAAGGCTCCAACCCCCTAGTTTCCCATGCTCCAACCTGAAGGAAGCTACAACTCCCTTAGTTTTACAACACCAACCAAAAGGAGGCTACAACCCCCTTTCTTTTCCCTGTCTGCCGCCCTAAAATATAAATGGAGACAAAACTATCACTGCCAAAAACTCTGTCAATCCTGCCACTGCAAATTCTGTCACATCAATCTCATCAACCAATCAGATCTAATCACATAGATCTCATACCCACTATCACAAGTGTATAGATCAAAACATGTACATATCATCACAAATATCTCTCTCTAATCATGTGCCATACATGTACCAACATCCATAAAACAAATATAATGAACTATCACATCAACCGTGTATCAAACCCTCACTGTTATGTAGCTTCAATATGTACCAATATATTCAACAATACATCTCAACTAAAATGGCTCAAACATGTACCATATGACACAAGATGTACCTCAAAAAAATACCCAAAAGTACGTTCAAAGTAAAAAAAACAAGTTCACCAGTAATGTGCCTCTGTAGATATTCCTCATACAACATGTACCATACAACCAATATTACCTCAAGGGAATATACTCAACCTCACATGACCATACCTCAAGCAATCAACAAGATTCAACCTCAAGCAAACATATAATCATACCTTTTACTTATGTAGATGACTCTGGTGTACCTGAACACTGTCACACATGCCTGTAGACTCTCCTCAGCTTCTGTAGTCTGATACAAATCTCATCCTTTAGATTTGGATTTGCCTCGCAGGACGAATCTTGTTGTCTAGCGGGGCCTCGCATGACGAGCACTAGACAACCCACGAGGGTGCCTCATGAGACACTAGTATTCTAACTCGCAAGGATCAAATAAATCAAAGTTTTTCAAAAAACCTTCACTCTCCTCTACAATCACAAAAATTTGTCATCTCTCCTCCTTCACTGCCTCAGATTTGCACTACCTCAGATTTGTCAATAAAATTCCTGCCAAAAACCTTTCACAAGATAGACAATCAATATGTACAATAGGTGCTAATGGGAGTCTCTTGATATCTTATTTATACTTCCCAAGTGCTTTCCTTTAGGGGATATCTTGTAATTGTTTTACCCATTTTCCTTCTTTTAGGGCTAACCCACATTGTTTTTGCAACTACTTTTCCCATAATTAATAATCTCGTAATTTCTTTGTTACAACTACTTTACCCATAATTAACTTCTTGTTGCAACCAATTTGACTAGCAAACTTCTTGAAGAATTTCTAGAGGCTTCTAGAATAATTGACTTCTTGTTGACCTTCTAGGAGTTTCTAGATTATTCTTGAGGGTCCTCCAATATTTACAAAGCCAGATCTCCTCAACAATAAGGAGCCATGTGATGTACCACATATCACTGGAAAAAAACACGACGTGTATTATCCATCTATGATAGTATTACTTGCAAATACACTAACCTTCATGTCTTTATTCCTCGATCAACTATGGGTTCCATGACCATACCATTGGGGATACCATAATTTTCTACCATACTTTCTTCAAGGGTTGACATCAATGAAAACCAACCCAATATTTCAACAATATCCCCCTTTGGCATTGATGGAAATACTTTGATGCAACACTGATGGCATGGAAACACTTATTCTCATTCTCACCCTGTGACCATCACTTTGTTCTTTCTCTCTATTTCCATGCCTTTGATTACTTTCTCTCCCCCCCTTTGACATCTATGGAAAAGGGTAACTTCCCTTTGGGGTTATTCCCCTATCTGAAGTGTCCTTTGGGCTTCTCCCCCTGTATGCAAGCTTCAAATATTTTTTCTACTCTTTTTCTCTTCATGGTACTTGTGTAAATCCATGACATATATGAAAACCATTCAAAAATTCAATGTGAGGTAGAAAATACTCCAATTTTTTGTCGAAGATACTCAAAGGTCTCCCTCGGAAGAGGTTTGGTGAAGATATCTGCAATCTGTTATTTTATCCCAATATGCTCGACCCTGATGTTCTTCTCTGCAACGTGTTCCTGTAGAAAATGAAACTTGATCGGAATGTGTTTCGTCTTGTAGTGCATCACTGGATTCTTTGAGATACTTATGGCACTAGTGTTATCAAAAAATATTAGAATGGGCTCATCATATTCAACCTGTATATCCTTCAAAGTTTATTTCATCCATAGTACTTGAGTACAACATGTTGCTGCTGCAATATACCCTACTTCTACTATAGAAAAAGATACTGATGACTATTTCTTTCTCAACCATGATACTAGACACTCACCCAAGTAGAAAGATGCTCCACTTGCACTTCTTCTATCATCAATGCAACTTGCTCAATATCCATCTATGTAGGAAACAAGAGATAGATAATTCCCTTTTGGATACCATAATCCAAACTCTTCTATACCTTTGAGATATCTCAATATCCTCTTCACTGTCATAACATGTGATTCCTTTGGTGCTGTTTGAAATCTTTTAACCTATCCAACTACCTGCATCACATCTGGTCTAGAGGCTGTCACATAGAGTAAGCTTCCAATCATTGATCTGTATTGTCTCTGGTCCGTATCCTTAGAATCATCATCCTTAGTTAACTTGCAACTGATATGCATATGAGTACTGACTAGTTTGCAATCTTCCATTCCAAACCTTTTTAGTATTTCTTTGATATACTTGGTCTGAGAGACGAAGATACCTTTGTTTCTCTAACATATTTGTACTCCCAAAATAAAAGAAAACTCTCCAAGTAATGACATATCAAACTCCTTTTGCATATCTTTGGCAAATTTTTGACTCATCATGGCATCATCACTCCCAAAAATAATATCATCAACATAAACTTCAATTATCGAGATACTATCTTGATTTACCTTTATGTAGATATTGTTGTCTGCATTTCATTTCTTGAACCCTTGTTGTTGTAAGTATCGATCCAGTCTTGAGTACCATGCTCTGGGGGCCTGCTTGAGACCATATAGTTCATTCTTCAACCTGCAAACATAATTTTCTTTTTTTGGCAACTGAGATCCTTTTGGCTGCTCGATGAATACTTATTATTCTAACTATGCATTTAGAAAGGATGACTTTACATCCATATGGTACACCTTGATACTTTTGGAACATACATAAGCTAGAATCAACCTGATTGCTTCCATTCTGGCAACTAGAGCAAAGGTATCTTCAAAATCTATACCTTCAACCTGAGTGTATCCTTTACATACCAACCTTTCTTTGTTCCTGGTAACTTGTCCATCCTCGTTCAATTTATTTCTAAAGACCCATTTTGTACCAATCGAGTTTTTTTTCTTCAGCTTTGGAACAAGTTCCCATGTATCATTATTCTCTATCTGGTCCAATTCTTCATTCATAACTTTGATCCAGTATTCATCCTTTTTGGCCACTTAAGAACCACTTGGCTCAATTGTGGATAACTATGCTAGGTGTTGTTGTTCTGGTGAACGTATTCTTCTTCAGGTTTCAACTCTTGCATCTTTATTCTCAATGATCTATTATGGTGGATGATTTTTTGCACTCATCTGCTAGGTGTCTTTGGAAGTACCTGGATATATTTTTTCTCATTCTCTACTTCTATTTTCTCTTCTTCTTCATCTACTTCTTCTTCTTTCAAATCTTCTACGTGATCATGTTCCACTGAATCTTCGCTTTCTTCTTTTATCTTCCGTCCATCTATTTCATCAAGCGTCACATTGATTCTTTCCACTAATCTGTTGAGTCTTAGATTGAATCATTTGTCTTATTTTCTTTTGATTGAGTACCCAACCAATATTCCTTCATCAACTCATGAGTCAAAATTTCCAATCCTTTCATCTTCTCTTTTGATATAACATTTACTTCCGAACACTCTGAAATGCTTCACATTTGTTGGTATTTATTTCCATAGCTCGTAGGGAGTTTTATCACTGTTATTTCTAAGCATTCCCCTATTCTAGATATGAAATGTTGTATGTACTTCCTGTACCCAAAATATGTCTTTCATCTTGGAATCGTTAAACATGGTTCTGGCCATTTCCTGCACCATTCTCTTCTTTCTTTCAACTCCATTTTGCTGAGGTGTCCTCGCTACTGAGAACTGTCTTTTTATCCAATGCTTGTTACATAAATCCACAAATTCCTTTGATGTAAACTCTCCTCCATTGTCTGATCTCAAACACTTGATTTTAAACTCTGTCTCAGTTTCAACCAAATCTTTGTATATCTTGAAGTGTTCAAATGCCTCTGACTTCTTCTTGAGAAATAAAAATGCATTCATTCTTGTGTAGTCATCAACTAGTAGCATAAATTATTGTTCACCATTCAATCCCTTCGTGCTTGTTGTTCCAACTAGATCAGTATGTAAAACATCTAACGATTTTGTTGTGGATTACTCTTTCGATTTGAACTTGGTCCTGATTTGTTTTCCTTGTAGAAAATGCTTCCATAGAGTATTTGATGGCTTCAAGATCTTGAGCATTTCTCTTATAGCTTCCTTTCTACCGATTTTGACAAGATTATCAAAATTTATGTGACCCATTCTTTTGTGCTAGAGCCAACTTTCATCATCCTTTCCCAGACAACATCATTATTTTCCAATTTCATTTAGTACATATATGTTTCTTCGAGTTCTTACAATTGTGGTCACCAACTTTCCTGATCCCGCTTTTCCTATCTCACATTTCTGTGACTCAAACAAAATTATGTGTACTTGTTCACACATTTGACTTACACTTAGTAGATTGTGTTTCATATCTTCGACTAGTAGAACATTTTTTTCCTTGACATCCTTTCTTCCAAGCTTAACTATGCCTCTTCCTATAATTATGGACGAGTTGTCATTCCCAAATGAAACTAATCCATATCTTTCCTTCTTCAAAGTTAGAAACCTGTCCTTATCATCTATCATATGTTTGAGCAACCACTGTCAACATACTGTCCACGTTTTTTGTGTTGAGATTGCAGGGAAAGCGTGCATTCCTCAGTGTTGAATTGATCCTACTTCCTTATCCATATCCTTTGTGGTTCATGTCTATGATTGTTGATATTCTGTTGTGATTCTCTAGGAGGAACAATCGATCTACAATATTTTGCCATGTGTCCAAAGTTGTTGCACTTGTATCATTATACTTCAACACTCAAGGATTCAAATTTGTTGTGGCTTATACTTTATTCTTCATGAGGCTTTATTGGATAACCATTTCTTGCATATCCTTCACAATTGTTTCTATTCTTGGTATTGGCTCTACAATTCACATCTTTGTGCCCAAAATTGTTACATGAATAACATAAACCAAGAAAAATAATTTGATACCTAGGGGTGGAAGATCCTCTGAATGACGTTGCAATTATGAATCCATCTTCTTCTCGAGGTCTCTCTATTGCTGGCTGCTGCTGATTCTGAATTTTGAATCTTCTGGGTGGAGCAGTGTCTCTGTAATATTCTTCTTGGTTCCTCTTTCCTTATTCCTTGGGAGAGCCTCTGACTATTTTTGCATAACTTATTTTTTCTATTGTCTTGGAGCTTCAACCTTTCTATGTCTGGTTATATCCTAGTCCCAATCTGTCATAGTATGGCCTTTGACTGCTAATAATCTCATCCAATAATTTGGTGTTGTTCTGCTGCATGTCCTTCTTCTGAAGATCTTTTCTTAGAGTGACTATTTCTTCTTCCAAGCCTTCGATCATTTTGTCCTTTTCATCTAACTGAACTATGAGGGCTTCTTTAATTCTTTTGTCTTCTTATACTTGGATTTTTAACTTCACGATCATCTGCTTGACTTCTTCAGAGTTGGAATTCATAGATCCTTCTTTCCCTTTTATTTATGCCTTGAGTGTCTTGATTTTATTTCTTTCAATCCTTAGCTCTTATAAGGCACTAATAAATTCTTCCCTAAGACAAATTCTACTTCTTTATAATCTTCTACTTCCATGAAGAGTGTTATTTCTGTATCATTGTCACTGTCTTCATCCTCATATGATGATGAACTATCTTCCTTGGTGAAAAGACTTTTCTTGAATAATTTCCTTTTGTTTCTTCTACCCTTTTGATTTTTCTTTTTCTTTTTAGGTTCTTCTTCTTCATCACTTTATTTATTCTTATGAGGACATTTTGAAGCAAAATGACCAATACCACCACAATTAAAACATTTCAATGAAAGCTGTTGGAATACTGAGAGGGGGGGTGGATTATTATTAGTACTTTTAATTCTTTAACCACAATATAAATCTTCAATGATATTCAATAATCACTCAATATAGCATCAATATCATAAATCAATGCATAAACAACACATAAACACAATACACCAAAGTTTTATGTGGAAACCCAATGCGGGAAAAAACCACGAAATTATTTTCTTATTTGTCAAAGAGTACATTCATTGGAAGCACCAACTTCTTGATTTTACACCGACATATTGAAGAAGGATTCAACCCCCTATTTTCAGGCTGCAACCTAAAGGAAGTTCCATCTCCCTAGTTTCCTAGCTCCAACCAGAAGGAGGATACAAACCCCTTTCCTTTCCTCATCCAACCACTCTGAAATACATATGTAGACAACTCTGTCACTATCTCTGCACCTGCAACTGATAACATGTTACTGTTGTTGTCTTTGATATTCCTGCTACTTTTACTGATATCAATCTCTCATCAAAAACTACAACCACCATACACCTCATACAAAAATCCACAAAGGAGTTCTCCAAATCAACAACTTATGAATTGCTGAGTCATACTCGTTCTTGATATATTCAAAATAACTCCTTAACACACACATGAATACATACCTTCATACTGTACATGACTTGAGATTTTATATCCCTGATCTTCCACAACATTTCCTCACAGGTCATGACTGTGTGTATTGTATGCTTGCAAGTATCCACGATTTTCTTCACTACAGACCATAGATTTCCATGCTTTTCCTCCTGAAAATCATGGGTATACTCAAGGAATTCCTGTATGAAACCCCTTCTCCTTACTCTCAGCTCCTGTAAAATCCTTACTTCACTTGAATTCTCTGTCTTCGACTCACCGCCTTAGATGTCTAGCCTGTATTCTTAGAAGTGAATACACATAAGTGATTTGCAATGGAGTCTTCTCCAATCTCTCATCAAAAACTACAACCACCATACACCTCATACAAAAATCCACAAAGGAGTTCTCCAAATCAACAACTTATGAATTGCTGAGTCATACTCGTTCTTGATATATTCAAAATAACTCCTTAACACACACATGAATACATACCTTCATACTGTACATGACTTGAGATTTTATATCCCTGATCTTCCACAACATTTCCTCACAGGTCATGACTGTGTGTATTGTATGCTTGCAAGTATCCACGATTTTCTTCACTACAGACCATAGATTTCCATGCTTTTCCTCCTGAAAATCATGGGTATACTCAAGGAATTCCTGTATGAAACCCCTTCTCCTTACTCTCAGCTCCTGTAAAATCCTTACTTCACTTGAATTCTCTGTCTTCGACTCACCGCCTTAGATGTCTAGCCTGTATTCTTAGAAGTGAATACACATAAGTGATTTGCAATGGAGTCTTCTCTGTGTTATATAGGATAAATTACTTAATGACATGCAACTCATGATAGCATGCAACTCACTTGAAACTCACATGCAACCTGTTATCTTCTATTCACTCCAATTTTCTTTTCCCTGTAATAATTAATTATCTCTCCAATAATTAATAATTCCTCCAATAATTAATTATCCCTCTAATAATTAATTATCTCTCCATTAATTAATTATTCCTAAAATAATTAATTATCTTCTGTTTACTACCACTCTTACTTCGTCATGCAAATCTGCTCAAGGGTTGACATAAATGAAATCCAACCTCAACAATTAATTATCCCTATAATAATAAATTGATATTTTTCGATAATTAATTAATCTTTCAACAATCTCCCCCTTTGGCATTGATGGAAACACTACAACAATGGTCAACACTCATGCTCATGCTGGCTCCCCCTATCTTCATATGTTATCTCCCCCTATATTCACGCCTCTTCTCTTACATACCTCTATTCTTCTCTCCCCCTTTGACATCAATGGAAAATGATGACTTCTCCTTGGGGTTTCTCCCCCTATCATTAAGCCTCTGATCTCTATTGATGTTTCTCTTAATGGTGCTTCTTCATGTACATATCTGATAAAAAGCATTAAAAAATAATTCAATTCTTTCAAAAATAATTCATTGTGGGGATGAAACTACTCCAAGTTTCTGTCGAAGATACTCAAAGGTCTCCCTCAGAAAAGGTTTGGTGAAAATATCTGCAATCTATTAGTTTTTACCAACATACTCTACCTTGATATTATTCTTGGTAACTTGTTACCATAGGAAGTAAAAATTGATCGGGATGTGTTTCGTCTTGGAATGCATCACCATATTATTAGAGATACTTATAGTATTGGTTTTATCAAAAAATATTGGAACAGGCTTGTCATATTCCACCTGTATGTCCTGCAAAGTTTGCTTCATCTAGAGAACCCGTCTACAACATGTTGTTTCTTCAATATACTCTACTTTTGCTGTGGACAATGATACCAAAGAATGATTCTTTCTCAACCAAGATACCATAAAATCACCCAAGTAGAAACCTGTTCTACTTGTACTTCTTCTATCATCAATGCTACCTGCCCAATCTGCATCTGTGTAGGCTGTAAGAGATAGATAATTCCCTTTTGGATACCACAATCCAAAATTTTCCATACCTTTTAGATATTTGAATATCTTGTTCATTTCCATAACATGCAATTCCTTTTCTACTACTTGAAACTATGCCACCTATGCAACTGCCCGCATCACATCCGGTCTTGATGCTGTCACACAGAGTAAACTGCCAATCATCGATATGTAGAGCCTCTGATCTACATCTTTGGAATACATAATCTTTTCTCAGTTTGTAACAGATCTACATGGGAGTACTTACAGGCTTGCAATATACCATTCCAAAATTCTTCAACATTTCTTTGATATACTTGGATTGGGAGATGAAAATACATGTATCTAGCTGACATATGTGGAGTACCAAAAAGAAAGACAACTCGCCAAGTAGTGACATTTCAAATTCATTCTTCATGTATTTATCAAATTTCTAACTCATCCTATCATCATTACTGCCAAAAACAATGTCATCAACATAAACTTCAATTATCAACAAATTATTTTGATGAACCTTTATGTAGAGATTGTTGTCTGCATTACCT
Source organism: Picea sitchensis (assembly GCA_010110895.2). Lineage (NCBI taxonomy): Eukaryota > Viridiplantae > Streptophyta > Pinopsida > Pinales > Pinaceae > Picea > Picea sitchensis. Next base: position 9,364 of record SNQJ01S0050572.1, read on the forward strand.
TTCCCGAACCCTTACTATTGTAGATACCTGTCCAATCTTGAATATCATGCTCTGGGGGTTTGTTTGAGTCCATATAGTTCATTCTTCAATATGCACACATAATCTTCCTTTTCTAACAGTATAAATACTTTTGGCTGTTCGATGTAGAATTATTCCTCTAGTTCTCTGTTTAGGAAGGATGATTTTACATCCATATGGTATACTTTGATTTTCTTCAAACATGCATAAGAAAAGATCAATACGACTGCTTCCATTATGGAAAATGGGGGAAAAGTTTCTTCAAAATCTATTCCTTCAACCTGAGCATATCCCTTTCATACTAACCTTGCTTTATCCTAGTTACCTATCCATCCTCGTTCAACTTATTTTTGAATACCCATTTTGTGCCAATCACATTCGTATCCTTAGGCCTTGGAACAAGTTCCCATGTTTCATTCTTCTCTCTCTGGTTTAGTTATTCTTCCATAGCTTTGATCTAGTGTTCATTAGTGCCAACTTATTTAAATCTGCTAGGTTCAACTGTGGATAGCAGTGCTAAATGTCTTTGTTCTGGTGAGTGTAGTTTTCTTCAAGTTTCAACTCCCAAATTTTTATTCCCAATGATTTGTTTTGATGGATGATTTTTATGCACTCTCCAGCTAAGTGTTTTGGGAGAGATCTGAATCCTCTGTTGGTCATATTCCATTTTCTCTACTTCTAGTTGCTCTTTTTCTTCTTTTGATTCTGCTTCTTCTTCTACTTCTTCCTTCATATCATCTTCTTCTTCATGTTGTGCTAAGTCTGTTTTTTTCTTCTTTGGACTTTCGTACACTAGACTCGTCAATATGTACATTGATGATTTCCACTATTCTGTTTAGTCTCAGATTGAAACACTTGTATGCCTTGATTTTTCTTGAGTACCTGAAAAATATGCCTTTGTCAACTCGAGAGTCAAACTTCCCAATCTTTCCATATTCTATTTTAATGTAGCACTTGCTTCCAAACACTCTGAAATTCTTCACATTTGTTGGTCTTCCTTTCCATAGCTCGTAGGGAGCCTTATCATTGTTACTTATGAGTATTGCTATATTCAATATATGAATGGCTGTATGTACTACCTGTGCCCAAAAAATGTCACCCAAGTTGGAATCTTTCAACATGGTTATGGCCATCTCTTGTACTGTCCTGTTCTTTCTTTCAGTGACTCCTTTTTGTTGAGGCATCCTTGCTGTTGAGAACTGTCTCTTTATCCCATGTTCACTACAAAAGTCCAAGAATTTATTTGATATGAACTCTCCTCCATTGTTTGATCTCAAACATTTGATTTTCGAGTCTGTCTCTATTTCAACCATCTCTTTGTATATCTTGAAGTGCTCAAATGCCTCTGACTTCTTCTTGAGAAAGAAAACTGCAGTCATTCTTGTGTAGTCATCGATCAATGACATGAAGTACTGCTCACCATTTAATCCCTTTGTCCTTGTTGGTCCACATATATCCATGTGTACAATATCCAATGGTTTTGTTGTTGAGTTTTCCTTTGATTTGAACTTGGTTATGGTCTGCTTTCCCTGTAGACAATGCTTACATAAATTATTTGTGGGCTTTGAGATTTCAGGAATTTTTGTTATTGCTTCCTTTCTGTTGATTTTGACAAGATTGTCAAAGTGCATGTGACCCATTATTCTGTGTCAGAGCCACCTTTCATTCAACTTTCCTAAACAACAACTTTCCTTTCCAATTTCATTCAAAACATATATGTTGTTCAAAGTACTTATACCTATCTCCACTAACCTGCATGATCCTTCTGTCCTTATTTCACATTTATGTGAGTTGAACTGAAGTGTGTGTCCTTGATCACACATTTGACTTACACTCACCATATTTTGATTCATATTTTCAACCAGCAGAACATTTTCTGCCATTGCATATTTACTTCCAAGCTTAACCATGCCTCTACCTATGATTTTAGTTGAATGATTATTTCCAAATGAAACTCATCTATATTTTTCCTTCTTCAGAGTTAGAAACATGTTCCTGTCACCTGTCATATGTTTTGAACAACCACTGTCAACATACCAATAAATTTTCCTGTGTTGGGATCGTAGAGAAATCGAGCACCTATTCTGATTTATTTTCCATATCCCTTGTGGTTCTAATACGTGGCTGCTAGTTTTCTTCTTTGATTCCCTAGGTGGAATCGTCAATCTATAATTCTTCGCTATGTGACCAAAATTGTTTCATTTGTAGCATTCTACTTCATCACTCAATGAACCAAAACTATTTTGGTTCCTTCTGTATGCTCCAAATGAACATTTGGGATACCCTACATTGTTACTTCTGTTCTTGGGATAGGCTCTGCAGTTTACAACTTTATGTCCAAAATTAGCACAATTAAAGCAATGACCATAAAAGAATCTTTGATACCTAGGAATAGATGATATTCTTTGTGATGCACTCCTTCTGAATTTGTCATCTTGAGTCTTCTTTACTTCTGGAATGTTTTTCTTTGGGGGCATGCATTCTTCCTTCTTGACAAAATCTTTGACAACATATGCATAGCTTCTTTGTTCTTCTTCCTGTTCCATTGTCTTGGAGCTCGACCCTTTCTCATTCTATACTTGATTATATCCTAGGACGGATATGTGATATGGATTTAGGGGCAGAACGAACTGATTCACATACTGAATATGATAAAAACAAAGATACGAAGAACAACACAGATATCCAGTGAACAATATCTTCTATTGAATAAATGAAATAGGCTGAAACTATAAAATTGTAGAACTGAAACACTTGCTTGAATGGTGGTAGCTATCTCTGAGAAGAGATGTGGATGCTACACACATCCGTCTGAGTAGAATGATTACAATGAGGCTCCATAGGCATTTTTGATATTACTCATGAATTCCAAAACCCTAGACATCCAAAAACCTAACCCTAGGAGGTGAAACACCAAAAGTCATGTGGCCCCCTATGGGTAAGTTGGTACCTCAACTTCCTAGGGTCGTAAATTTTTCATATGACCTCCCTTTTAGGCGCGTGATAGCCCGTTGGAAAGGTATTTAAGAGAAATACACATTACACTATCAAAATGTGACTTTGTCTATAGTTTGACTGTGGTGAGCCAAAAAAACACTGTTTAGGGATCCAAAATGGCCCTGGAAGTACATTAGGATGTGCTGACATGAAAAAATACAAAATAATCCAGTTGGACTAGGTGAGAGGCCACCAATATCCACCTGGAAGATTTGTAGGGCTTCATACAACACCTGAAGTGTAGAACCCATAATTAAAAATAAGTACATAAGAACGTACTAAACTAAAACCAGACAAGAGGATCCAGTTGGAATAGGTGGGTGGCCACCAATATGCACCTGGATCAGTCCTCCCCCCTTAGGAAGAAATGGTATCCATTTCATTGATTTCCCCCATCAGGTGAGGAAAATTCTATTGGATTCGGCCCCGGGTGAGTCACTTGCCTTGGTGTAGGAGCTTCCTTGCCTTGACAACCCGATAAATCTGGATCCTTTGCTGGCGAGTTCCCTTGACCTGTGTATCCACTATATGATCAGTGGATGATTTTTCCATGCAGTCAAGGTTGATATATGTTGGTGTTAGCTATTCTACGATCTCTGAGGTGTCCAATAATGGTGGAAAATATGGCCAAAGGAGGTCCACATTGAACACTGGGTGCATGCAAAGGAAGGGTGGAGTGTTGAGCTCAAAACCATTGCTACCCACAACGTTGGTGATAGTGTAAGGCCCATAGAAAAGTGTTTAGAGCTTCCGATGAAGCCCTGTGAGACGTTCCTTCTACAAATGTAGCCATACTTTGTCTCCAACCTGAAACTGGTGCGATACCCTGTGTTGATCATGGCGCTACTTGTACTTAGCATTGGATTTCTGCAAAATCCTCTTGACGTGTTGGTGGATGTGTTGAATCCGCTCAATGAATCTAGTGGATTTTTCAATCTTAGAATGAACATGGGAAGAGTCTGTTTGTGTGGTGGCAAGAGGTAGTGAAACATCAATGGGACCCAAGGGTTGGAATCCCAGCCCCACCTGAAATGGACTATGGTCGGTGGAGCTATTGAGAGCCCTGTTGTAACTATGCTGAACATAGGGGAGACTCTCATCCCATGTACATGGATGCTTAGAGTTGTACATGTGCAGGATGTGCACAATCATCTGATTGATGACCTCTGTTTGGCCATTTTTTTGGGGGTGGAAAGTAGTGAATTTAGTGAGCTTAGTGTCCAACAGTGACTAGAGACTCAACCAAAATGTATTGAGGAACCTACTATCCCGGTCGGAGATGATGGTATGTGGTATCCCAAAATGGACTCACACTCATTCGAAGAAGAACTTAGTAGTATCTACCGCTGTGATATTCTTCTTGCAGGCTGTGAGGATGGCCATCTTCAAAAACCGATCAAAGACCACAAATACACAGTCATTGCCTTGCTTGGTGGATGGAAGGCCAGACATGTAATCCATTGATATGGATTCCCAAGGATTATAGGGAGTAGGAAGAGGGGTGTATAAGCCTTGCCTTTTGATGTCTGGATTGGAAATGACACTCGAAGTGCAATATCTGATATACTTGCTGACGTCCTGTCGAAGTTTTGGCCATTAAAAATGTTTATGAAGAATGACCCCAATTTTCTCCACGCAAAAATGTCTTTCCATCCGACTATAGTGGGCTTCCCAAATCATCTTTGCATGCTCTCTTGTAGGAACAAAAAAATTTCCTAGATGGTGTTGTTCCTGATTCTATACTTAAGGCTTAGAAGTACAGTGCTAAGGCATCCGAAAGTGGGTAAAAGATGGAGAAGGGAGAAACATCAACCTTTGGCAAGGAAAACTAGGGAAGATTTCTTCGTTGGTGTTGTCTAGCTTCCAACTATTCCTGGGTAGTTATATCTTGTTCAATGGCTTCCCATGAACGTTCGAGCTCGACCTGTATAGTAGCGGTTTTAAGGATTGTGTCAAAAAGGTTTAAGGCAATATGCGTTTGGTTCGATAGTCCAGTTTCTATAATAGGCTGTATTGGTATAGGGACAGTCATGGAGGAACAGTAAAGGTAGTAAAACTTCAGAGAGATATTAAGTGCTGTCTCAATTTGGTCGTATAAAAGAGAATTTACAGTTTTAGGAATAAAATAGGGATGCAAATAAAAGACTCTTTCCTGTAACAGTATTATATTTTAATAAAAGGTGTGAGGTGGGAGAAAAACATTTAGCTGTCTATAATGTAAGGTTCCTATCAAAGGGAAATCTCACGTATAAACAGAAGAGGAAAATAGAAGGGAAATAACCGATGTAGCAGAGAATATGTAAAGAATTATGAAAATGTAGACTGGTCTTACACTCACTGATAGCTGGTACAGAGGAAAAACAGTAAACAATTACAGAAAACCAAAATTCATTCGCTATAGTAGTCGTCGTACTAAAGTATAACGAAGCACGTCAATTAAGAATATGAAATGAAATGAAATATGAGATACAAAGAAGAAAACTTGTAACACAGTTGTGACGAAATTGAGAATCTTTAGATCTACTTGTATTAACTCTCAAATGTAAAAAACTCTGTTACAAATGACCCAAAAAGGTCCAGCCTAATTCATTTCTTTCTGTGATATATTTATACAATTTTACAAATACGGTAGAATCTCAATAGTCACAAAATTTCGGTTACAACAAGAAGGAGTGCAATTGCTCCATTTCTCCTACTCTGTCCTCACTTGGTGCCAGATGTTTGTTGTTGTGTGAGCTTGGTACAAGTGATACATCTTTCCACCAGCTGAGATATTATCCACGATGGTTCTGCTTGACAGCTGGCTTCGAAGAAGTAACATTCTCGGGCTAAATGCTGCAGCCTGTCCTCCATCTGTCCATTGATGATGTCGATGGCGCATGATTGTGCACTGGGTTTCATCATGCATTTATCCACTTGGACTATGTCCACCATAGTCATCTGATAGATATCGACCAAATCTCTTTCTTCTTTATCCTTCAGATCAAGCGAGATCTTTTCCACATTCACTTGCATTAACGTCTCCGCATCGCACCCACTGTTAATTCCCAACAACTCGTCATCTATAGAATTAAAAGCCTCCTCCAAGGAATTGGTTATTTTTTGGGCTTGCTGCTTGCCTTCGACGATGTTATGCTCCCATTCCTTTAACAAAATGTTTCCTCTGGTTTTCTCTGCAATGGTGAGCCTCGGAGTACTTGCCGAAACCCTGCTGTTCGTGGCTATCAACACTTCCTGGAAGGCGACCCAAGCCACTTCGACATCCTTTTCTTTGGCAGATAGGTTCTTGAAAACCTAATTCACCAACAGACAGTTGTCCCGATCGCTTCTACCTTGGCGAGCAAAATTTGCTACACCGTAGAGACTCTACCCCGAATCTCGATCGCCTGAAATTTGAACATCCCGATGTTTATCATTCCTCTCTCGGCGGTCTCTACCCTAGCCTGCAAATGTTTTATCAAATCCCTTTGTTGGCTTGCTTGCATCCGACCATCTCGGACCACCAACTGTGCTTGCTCAAGCTTAATTCTGAGCACCTCTATTTCATTTTTATCGGCCAATTTGGCCTACTCTATCTCCACGCTTGCCTGACCTTTAGCGTTCTCCGTTGCTGTGGCCAATATGGCTTCAAGAGTCTTAATTAGGCGATTTTTTATTTTAAGTTGGTTCTTTAGGAGTCCGACTGAGAATTGATTTGCCGAGGCGTACACTCCTAGTGTCCCTGCTATTTCAGTGGTGAATTGTTCATTCTTTTTGTTCTTTCCCTCGGTCATGACTTTATATTTCTTTGCAGTCGACTCTCCTTCTTGATAGAATTCCATTTTCACTACTGCTTTTCTCTTTTTATCGAAGAAAAACTCATTCGGAGGGAGTTCTTCTATTCTTATGGGCCTCAACTCTTCGTTGAAAATCCATCCTGCATTGATATTTCCCTGCGTCGACTGCAAGGGGGTGACTGATGTGATAGGTTCCCCGATCTGCTTCGTGGATTTTCCCGGAGTAGCAACCGTACTTTGTTTCTTTGGTGGGTCGAGGGTCTTCATTTCCGCTTCTGGACTCTGCTTCCTCGACGGGTCTAGAGTCTTTTTCTCTGCTTCTGGACTCTTCATTTGTTCCCCCTAGTCCTGTTGTTTTCAATGGTCGGGAGTCACATCCTTAGAGCCTTTGGCATCGTTCTGTTTTGTCTCCGAAGTACCTGGACCCTCACCTCGCAACACAGTGGGGAGACAATTGCGTCTGTGTTCCTGGAATTTCAATACCTCGGCTCTATCCTCGGGTGCCAAGGATTGAATCTGGGCTAGAATTTCTTCAGAGGACCTCGCTCCTCGAAAAATGTCATTCGAGGGTGAATTCTCATGTTCAAATCTCTTGAGCCCGCAATTAGCCAAATGATTGCTCACAGGCCTCCGTGGATCGTGCTTCTTGTATTCGATGGAGACCAAATTTAAGTCTTCCAGGGCAACTGCCTCGGCTTTGGCATGCCCAAAATCTAATAAAGAATAAGAATTCAACCGAATAGGAAAAGACGACCATACCTTATTTGAGTACCCTTTAAGCTCTTTACTCACACCGCCAATTACCCTTTGCTAGGAAACCTCGCGACAAGCCAACTTGTCGGGAATGAACAATGGCAGCGCATGTGGGGGAACAGAAGCCCCGAAGACTCTGAAGTAGGAAAATTCAGCTTCTACATACCAGTCTGCGATGCTGCTCAGATTTGTTACTATGCTATCCAATATCCGGGGTGGCGGGTGACCTAAAATGGTGACGTGCAGGGGCACCATCACCCAGTTAAAAATTTCATACGAAAAATTTTCTTCTTTGTTTTCCCATAATTTTGCGTGATATACATGTATGGGTTCATCTTCGGCCGGAGTCCAACTCCAGTTCATCAATGGAAATGGTGTCATAGAACAAATCGCGTCCATAATGTACGCGGACATGAAGAATGATGACGCCTTCCCATTCTCCTTCTGCTCCCGATACTCTGTGACCTGATTGGTCAAGCTATCCGAAAGCATCTTTTCCCAGTTAAAAGAACAGCCTTCGGTGACCCGAAACATTAGAGGCACCCACGCAAGGAAAAAATGTGATGTGTCCTCTTTCCCATATAACTGACATGTCATCATGGCCACATATCTGTACTGCGGTTCTAACGAAGTGATTGAATATATGTCGTGGGTATCGGCTCTGAACTTCACAGTGTTTGAAACCCAATCCTTTATCAAACTGGACATGGTTTTATCATACTGTTTGCATTCCTTCTCCTTGAATTCTTCCAAGAACTCAACGCCATATGTGTTGTCGGACATAGCGGGCAGCTTGTACATGGTTTGCATATGCTCCGGCCTGAAGGTCCCGATGGTGACTCTTTGCTCGTTCATGGTAGTCATGGTCGGTATGTCCACATGGTCCAATGCCCATCGGACCATATCATAATATGGAAGCAACCGCGGTCTGGCTGCTACTTTGTGCATTCCAGATTAGACGGCTATTTTGTACTTGGTGGTTAAATCATCTCTTTCGTTGTCGTCAGAGTCGTCGGAATAATCCACCAATTCTGCTTGCAGAATATCTGAAACATATGACCAATTCGGGACCGAGTTGATACTTCGGGGTGAAGTATCAGAGACATTGTCTGAGCCTTGTCAGGAAACCTCAACATTCGCTTTTGCTGCTTTTCGCGGAGCCATGGCTGAAGCTTGCGTTTTAGCTCTTCTGCGATAGAACTGCGTATACATACAGAAGTCAGTTTACTCAAAGGTGGTGAGCTCTGCGTGCTATGAAAATGCATTTGTTATAACGAAATACAACTCTGCTATATACTCAAAAGACTCGGTACCTTTCAGAACAATTCTGTTAAATCATATTTGGAAATAAATTCTGTCATAAAAATCCGATCTTATACGTCGATTTACCCTATTTCCTCATCAATGTCATAAATTTTGGCGGTTTTAAACTCTCAGTTGGCGCATGGAGGAAAAGGCTACCTTGTAAATTGTGCAGACATCAAAGCGCGGGATATTCATTGATTTAGCTCAATTAATTTGGTTTTACCGCTATTAACAGTATTTCGGTACTCACTATATCGAGGATTTTCCTTTAAAATTTTGAGTCTCTAACTCCCGAGACTGCGAAGATCAATTTTGGTTTAATTAAAGGTAATCGCGATTTGGGGCTTGATTAATTTTATGATTATTATATTCGCCATATCGCAACTCGGAGCTTCGAACATAAATTTCTGGGAGATTTACATGCCGAGCTGCGAAACCGCGAGATCGCGATAACATGACTTAATTAAAAGGGAAGATAATCTTGGATTAAGTAATTAATTAATCACATTATGACTGCATCGTGACCTCGCGAGTCGGGGTTTAGACGATCAAACTTTAAAAAAGGACAACGCCGAGTGGCGAAATGCCAAGAGAATATTTTACCCTTAACCTTGACATGAGTTACTCAAATAAGGAACTCGTGTTCTCGGCTATCGGGGTTATGAAAGTAAAATTTTGGATTTGAAGATCGCTGAGGCGCGAAACCCTGATGACGTTTAAACATGAGTTGAGGAAAACTTTACCCTCGTTACTGTTTTGAGTGAAAAGTTAAAATGACTTCGTTGTTTCGTGACTCGGGACGTGTGAACTATATGAGCTATAGTATTCGGTCTGCGAGATCCCGAAGTAGAATGGAAGAGGAAATATTTCACAACAGGTAGGACTTGTTTCGAGAGTGGAAAAATTATCGCTTCTTGCATGATCAAGCTTAAGAGATCATCGATATCTCAGAGGAAAAATGGAAACTGTTTTTAGATTTCAAGCATTAAGAATGAAACTTGTGAAGGGTTAGAAAAACAGGGGCGGCTCCAACATAGGCTCCAACTAGGGATCCCGTCTTCCTGTGAGGCGGGAAGAACAGTAGAACACGTGCCAATATTGGGTAAATGGAGTCAAAAGCTCAATCAAGCGAAAAAGGTTTCCGAGAAGAGGGTACGAAAGGGGGAAAAGGACGTTGTTCTTTACCTCAAAAAGTTTTTACAAAATCAGATATTATTTTTAAACATAGATTTAGTCCCTTTCACAATTTTCCCTTTCCCTCTACTAAACTCATGTGTGTTTTTAAGACAATCGAAATAGTCCTAGGAGACCCAACAGATCTTGTAGCTCTCGGCTTGCATTAAAAGAATAAGATTATATGTTTTTAATTGGGGAGTCCCGTTTGAATTTGAGATGTGGATCGGGTTTTGAAAATCACCGGTTACCTGAGTAGAGTGATATTCATGTATAACAACCTTACAGATATCTCAGACATTGCTTCACTGCCAGTGAGCCTGTTCAGTACCCCGGTGAAGTTATCTGGCCCCTTTTTACTGAATTTCCTTTCACCCCTTCGGAATATATTTATGCATTTAAATGCTGAGACGNGGACTAGGTGGGGGCAATCATTTCTGAATTTCCTTTCACCACATGTCTTATAATTTACTTTTTAGAGCGCGAAGATGGGCGCAATCAGTTTGTATCAGGGCTGATATCTGTGTAATATTTTGCATCATAGGTCTGCCAACTTACTTTGATTACTCGGTACCAACCTTCCCTCGACCTTCACAACATATTCGTTCTTAGGGAGAAAAAGGAAAATATCTTTTTAGGGGTACCCACTTGAGCAAGCTTCAGTCCTTCGATGCCGTTGAAACCTAGGAAAGTTAGGATCACTCTAAACATTCCTTCGCTTAGCAGGGGATCGAGTAGTTGTGAAGACCTGCTTTCTTTCCACAATCTGTTTTGAAACTCACGAGGTTGAAACGAACAACTTTTATCCCTTCATATATGAAACAAAAAGATGGTAACTTGTTTAAAAGTTAAAAATTAAAACCCGAAGATAGAAATGATGCCAAGTAGCGATTTACTGACTGAAAATACAGAGGTCAAACAATTCAAGACTGACTTTTGTAGGTAATTTTGGGGATAATTTACGTCGACTGACTGCTTTTAGAATGGGAGAATCTTAAACTGTCTTAATTTTTCCAGAGATTATTACACCAAGAAACAACCCTGTTATCTATCAGTTCAGTTGTTATTGCAATTTGAATGGTGTTCCCTCGGTTTTCTTTTGATCAGTCCTTTATAACATGTCTTTTGAGAAAGCTCATCTTTACCTTTCATTTTACTTTCTTGCGCAATATGAAATTACTTTAGGTATCACCTGTTTATGCCGATTTATTTCCAACACCTACTTTCAGTTTACTCCTCCTGCTTGTTTCGAATGCAGCTGGAATCCTGTAAAAGACAAATACAAATCTTATCCGAAATGTGTCGAAAGTTTATGAATGAAGAACAGAAAATCAAAAAGCAATGCTTAAATGAAAATGCGTATATGTACACAAAAAAATTATTTATTTATTTATTTTAAATCTGGCGACTGGTACGTCATGTAATGCTTTAGATACCGCCCGTTGACAGGGGCGCTGAGGACTTCTCCGTCTATATTTTCCAGCAGGAAATAATTTTTTCCTTCTGGAGCCAAGACCCTGAATGGTCCATACCAGAGGTGGTCAAATTTACTATGCTTCGCGGCTTCTTCCTTTCTCGCATCCCATCTTAGCACTAGATCACCTGGGAGGAATTCCCTGTCCTTTGCCTTGCGGTCGAACAATGCTTTCATATCATCCTGGTACTTCTACATCTTTTCATCAACTTCGACTCTATGCTGTTGAACCTCAATCAACTGATTAATTCTCCTGGTTACATGATTGGGCTCTTCGTTTTGATCCTGCCATAACTTCATGACCGCTAGCGCTAGGTTTATAGGTAGAACAACATCTGTCCCATAGACCATTTGAAACGGCGAAATGCCGATAGACCTTTTAGTGCTTATGCGGTTTTCCCATAATGCGTATTTCAAGTGTACATGCCAAGACCTCTTATTTTCATCCAATACTTTCTTGATTATATTTACCAGGCTCTTGTTAGATGACTCAGCCAATCCATTCCCCTGAGGGTAATATGCTATGGAATGGCCGAGAATGATGTTATACTTCTGACAAAAACTGATCATAGTCATAGATTTAAAGGCTCGGGCATTGTCGGTAACTATCTTTCGGGGACAACCGAATCTTGACAAAATATTGTCTTCCAAGAAATCGATTACCACCGAGTCTGTTTCCGTTTTGGTTGGAATGGCTTCCACCCACTTAGTAAAATAATCTGTGGCTGTTAAGATCCATTTATGTTGAGCACTAGAATGGGGATTAATCTCGCATATGAAGTCTAGACCCCATTGCTGGAATGGGGCTTCATCTTTAACTGGAACTAGAGGCAGTGCAGGGAGCTTCTGTTTACCTGCGAACAATTGACAAGGGTTGCAGGCACGCACTTTGGCATTGACGCCCGAAAATAGTTTTGGCCAGTAGTATCTAGATCTCAAGATCTTGTAAGCTGTAGCCCTCCATGCGTGATTCCCCCCACAGACTCCCTCATGAAATTCATCTATAACCCGCTAGGTTTCTGATTCGACTAAACAGACCAACAGGAAACCGAGTGGATCCTTCCAATATAACTAATTTTCGGCGATACAATATTTAACTGCATGGAGTTTTAAAGTTCGACATTTAGATGGTGATAGTTCGTCTGGGAATTTCAGGCTCAACAAGTAAGACACTATGTCTCTATACCAGCCTGACGATATGAACTTCTCTTCGATCTTGTTTGGACTTGTTTCTTCATTCAGCTCGTTTAGGTCCGTGTCTTCGTCGCTTTCCTGCAGGCAATTGATATCAAGGGCTCTGAAATTTGACTCTGCTAAGAGTTTGGCCAGGCCTTGCCCTTTTATCAATTTGGTCGGTTTAACCTCCAGATCAAATTCTTAGATTTTAGCGAGCCATCGCCCTCTTTTTCCGTCACTGTCTGGCTGTACCAATATATCTTTCACAGAACTAGTAGGCACGTATGTGATAATCTTTGAATGTAGTACATAAGTTCTGAATGCCTTTAGCGCTTTTACCATTGCGTACGCCTATTTTTCTATTATGTCATACTTCAGTTCTGCGTCTCTAAGGCTCTTGCTAAAAAATGCGATCGGCTGTTCGAATCCTTCTTCATCCTTTTGTAGGAGCAACGCGACGATAGTATGTTCAGAGGCAAACGAGAAGATAAGAAGATATTTCAGATAGTCTGGGCTTGCTAACACAGGTGCCTCGCTTATGACTTTTTTAATATGCACGAATGATGATCTAGCCTCGGTTTTCCAAATTACTCCGCTGTCCTTCTTCAACATCCCTGTGATCAATTTGACAATCTCAACGAAATTTGGGATAAACCTTTGTAAAAAATTTATTATTCCTAAGAAAGATTGAATCTATTTTACATTTCTGGGAATTTTTATAGTATCTATTGCTTCAATCCTTTTAGGATCAATCTTGATTCCATCCCTAGATACGATATGGACCAAAAGCTTACCTTCCCGCATAGAGAAATGTGATTTCTTTGGGTTCAAAGATAGGCCAAACTTGCGGCATTTTTCGAAGGTTTGTTTGAGATGCATCAAGTGTTCTTCATCAGTTTTAGAGAAAACCGTCAAATCGTCGAGGTAAATGACTACGAACTTGTCTCTTTCTCCTACAAAAGCGATGTACATAGCTCGTTGGAAAGTGGCCCCTGCATTCATCAAACCAAAAGGCATTTTGTCATACATGAACGTACCCCATGGTGTGGTGAAAGCAGTTTTTTTCCCTGTCTTGTTCATTCATGGCGATTTGGTTATAACCATAGAACCCATCTATCATAGACATTCGGTTTGCTCCAACCAATTTTTCTAACACATGGTCCATTTTAGGTAGCGGATAATTATCCTTGAGAGACGCCTTATTTAAGTTTCAGAAATCCACACACAGTCTGATTTCCCCGCTCTTTTTCCTGACCGGGACTAGGTTTGCTACCCAGTCCAAGTATCTCAGAGGTACGCTTATCTTTGCGTCTAACAATTTCTTAACTTCTTTTTCGATCACAGGTAACAAAATGGGGTTAATCTGTCTAAGCTTTTGCCTAAACGGTTTGACCCCAGGTTTCAAAGGTATCTTGTGATCAATTATGGAAGTGTCATACGTTCTCAACTCATCATAGGACCAGGCGAAAACATCCTTATATTGTCTGAGTAGATCTTTATACTTAACTTTCACTTTGGGAGGGAGGAACTTGGATATTTTTACCACCTTGGATTCTTTTTCAGTTCCTATATCACAGTCCTCCACTTCTTCTGGTTGGGGTTGCAAAATGGATTTTACAGGTACATCGTTCTGATAAAAAAGTCTTTCCAAAGGAATCAATCCTTTCGAAATCTGATTGTTTTTAAGGACCAACATACGATGATCGACAATTTTTTCTCGGAAGGTTTCAGGGTCTTCCCCTTCTTGCATGATCCACATCGAGTCATTTTGATTTTCTTGATCGGCATGAGTTTCGGAGAATTCACCCACTGCTACAAGGAATTTCTTAATTTGTTCATCATCTTCAAAGACCTGCCAGTGTCGGATATTGTCCGGTATAGAGGGTTTGTATCTGATTTCAATGTGATACTTCAATTTGAAAGTCGTGGGAGGAGAGAAGGTTGAAGCTGCTTTCACCAATTCATCAACATGTAAATTTTCTGCGCGAGGGATAAAATGGACATTTACTGATGAGGAAAAGTTTTCCATGAGATCCCAGGCACAGTTTTTGTATGTTCTTAGTCTGGGATGCTTGGCTAGGTACTGTCGGTTTATTTGTTTGACTATTAACTCTGCATCACCATATACCTCCAAGTTACTTATATTTAGCTTTTTGGCAGCCTCTAATCCTAGGATCAACACTTCATATTCACATACGTTGTTAGTGTAATCTATGTCCCACTGCAGACGATAGGAAAAAGGAACAACAAACTTACCTCCGGGAGCTACTAAAAGCACTCCTGCACCCGCCCCTTCAGAAGATGAAGCACCGTCGAAATACATTTTCCAGACACCAGTGTTACACAGGTCTTCAGTCATAAGGTCTGATTCCTCTCGCTCTATATCGTTTTCTTCCGGACAACCGTCTAAACCATCATCAAAAGACAAGATACAATTTCCCAGATCTTGGTCTGCAATGTAAATAGGGAAGTTGTTTGGGTTTTGAGGGTCACTGACTGTATATGCTAATCTTGTTTCTCTTTACAACTGAGTGAACTGACCACCGAACACAGGGATTGTGGCATACGTCATGTCCAATTGAAGCGAAGCCCCCAACTTGTCTCCCCATGACCTAGATAACAACATGCCATACTTAGGGGGAATATCCGCGATAACCACATCCACCAGGATACTCTTGACCGGGACATGGGCCAAGGTAACTACCAGATCTTTTATCATCCCCAAACACTTAACCCTTCTCAAGTCAAAAGAGTACAGATTTCCATAGGGTCTAGTGATCTGGAGGCCCAACTTGTCCATTATAATCTTAGGCATAACGTTATGGGAGGCTCCGGAGTCTAACATGCAATTATGAAGCAACTGATCATACACATTCAGAGTGATATAAAAGGGAGCTATGGTGTCTTTGGCCCCTTCAAAATGGGGACCAAAGGTGATGTTAGGTTTTTCATCTTCTAGGTTTAAAACATCAGACTGGCTTTCTAGCTCAGAGACGCCCATCGCTTTGGTAATTTACTTCCGATAAACGGGGTTTTTTGCTAATTCTACCAAAGGGATTGGTATCTTAATTTTATTTATCTCATATTCAAAACTGAAAGTTCCACTCACCTTTTCTGTTTCTTTGGTTGAGACTTCCGAATCCTTCCTTTCTGACTTATTTGTTTGGACCGCTTTATCACTCATGGTCCTGGTTGAAGACGTAACTTTATTTACTGGTTTGGTTCCTTGTGCTTGAGTTTCAACTTTTTCCACTTCGGAATCTTGAGTGCTTACTACTTTAGTTTTGTTGTTGGGTAATAAGGTCTCTTATGAAGGAGGTTCATAAGCTTGACCTCTTTGAAGGATTTTCCTGGGTTGAGTAGTTGAGGTGGGCTTACTCTTAGATCTTAAGTTGTACTTTGGTTGAAACTCAACCATTATCATCTCGGTTTCAGTTTGAGATTCACAGAGATCAGTGTGATCACCTTCTTCACCCTTATTTGACAGTTGTTGCGTGTTTAGATATTTTTCATATTCTTCTCGGGTCAGATATGGTTGAGTGCAGTCGTCACCGAAGTTCGTGACATCATTATCCGAATCTACGAAGTCTTGAAAATCGTTCGCTCCTATGAAATTTTCGTTCTTTAAGGGAGCTTGTATTTTTTGATCCTCATTTTTTATTTGTCTTTGTTGGTTCGGGGGGTTTGGGTTCCTCTTGAAATCCTTTTTTGGGTAAGAGTCAGCTTTGGCCTATTCGAGTTCCATTCTAGATAGTTTATTTGACATTTCTTTAATCATTCTGGCCATATCGTCCACCCTATCATCTGCGGATCTATTTGACCCTGAAGGACCTGCTAGTTCTCTAAAGCGTTTGGTCTCTCGGTTTCTAGTTTCTAATCTAGCTTTAAGCTTACCCGAAGCCATCATATTAGACTCTATTTCTACTGCGTCGTCCTGCATTCAGTTTAAAGTGGCTTCGCTTTTCTCTCGCAAAAGGAGTGCAAAATCCGGCTCGAAAGATCCGACAAAAGTCACTTTGGCTGCGGGTTGGGACGGTTTAACCTCGGCTGGGATATTATTGTACAGTTTGTTGAATCTCTGAATGAATTCCATGACTATTTCTGAATTCTTTTTCCTCAAAGACCCAAATTTGGTTAAATAATAGAGATGGTCTTTTCTCTTGCCCCATTGTCTGAGGAAAGCATCTTCCAAAGCATCATAAAACAAGATAGAAGCTGCAGGTAGGCTCCGAAACCAAGTTTGGACCTGACCTTCAAAGGTTTGGACAAGGAGTCTCGAATATACGTCCTCATGCTCGATACCAAAGATATCTGCGAATTGGTCGAAAAAAATTGTATGTTCGACCGCGGTCAGATCCCCTTCCCCGGTGAATTTCGGTAAATTTTTTATGTAATTTTATGGAAGATCATGTAGAGGGACGGGCAATACTAATGGAGCGTATCTGGCTACAACTTTCACAAACACTCTGGGAGGGGGAGCAGGCCCTTGGCCTCCAGCTCCTCCTAGAGGGGCTCCTCCCCCTCCTCCTCCGATAAACCCTCCGCCTCCTCCTATAAACCCTCCACCTCCTCCTCCAGTGGCTTCCATCGTTGTTTGTGGAAAGTTGTAAAGGGGGTTTTGGAAAATTAAAAGGGAGTCTTTATTTTCTTCGTGAAGAGGAAAATCCGATGAGGAAAAATAAGGAACGCGAGGTCTCGGTTCCTCGGATTTGCAAGAGATTAAATCGGGAGAACCGATGGGTGTGGAAATCGAGTGTGTAACACACTCTTTAGAATTTGGCGAAGTCGGGAAATTCAACTGAAGAAAAGATGGTATGTCAAAAGCCGATGAACTTTCAATAGGGCCCTTTCCTTTGTGTACTAACGGGACTGTCGGAAGGATATCACTCCTAATTTCGAAGCAATTTGGCGTCGAATATTTAGCATCAAAGAGAGGACTGAGCAAAGTTGAGGGTTTGGAAGGGCTCTTAGTCTTCAGTGATGGTGTTTTAAGTTTGTAAACTGCAACGGTTGGCTTAAAAGAGCCTCTCGCCTTTAGAATTTTTTCGGGATCGGTAACGAGCGTAATCTACTTACCATCCGGGTTTTGTCTGGTATTCCTTCGACTGAATGCCAGTTTATTACTTGTGGAGTCTCCAAGTGAAATATTTGGAAGCCTTAAAAGGTGTGCACTCCTTGTTCACTATCAAAGGGTAACACTTTCAACGAAAAACAAATGTTGTTTTCCCAGGGAAAAATATTTCGTAGCTTCGGTCCCCGGCAACGGCACCAGAAAGATGTTGTTCCTGAGTCTGTACTTAAGGATAAGAAGTACAGTGTCAAGGCATAGGAAAGTGGGTAAAATATGGAGAAGGGAGAAACGTCAACCTTTGGCAAGGGAAACTAGGAAATATTTCTTCGTTGGCATTGTCTAGCTTCCAACTGTTCCTAGGTAGTTATATCTTGTTCAATGGCTGCCCATGAACGTTCGAGCTCGACCCGGTTAGTAGCCATTTTAAGGATTGTGTCAAAATTTTTTAAGGCAATATGCATTTGGTTCGATAGTCCGGGTTTGATATTAGGCTATATTGGTACAGGGACAGTCATGGAGGAACAATAAAGGTAGTAAAACTTCAGAGAGATATTAAGTGTTGTCTCAATTTGGTCGTATAAAAGAGAATTTACGGTTTTAGGAATAAAATAGGGATGCAAATCAAAGGCTCTTTCCCGTAACTATATTATATTTTAATAAAAGGTGTGAGGTGGGAGAAAAACATTTAGCTGTCTATAATGTAAGGTTCCTGTCAAAGGGAAATCTCACGTATAAACAGAAGAGGAAAATAGCAAGGAAATAACCGATGTAGCAGAGAATATGTGAAGAATTCTGAAAATGCAGACTGGTCTTACACCCGCTGATAGATGGTACAGAGGAAAAACAATAAACAATTACAGAAAACCAAAATTCATTCGCTATAGTAGTGGTCGTACTAAAGTATAATGAAGCACATCAATTAAGAATATGAAATGAAATGAAATATGAGATACAAAGAAGCAAACTTATAACACAGTCGTGACGGAATTGAGAATCTTCAGATCTGCTTGTATTAACTCTCAAATGTAAAAAACTCTGTTACAAACGACCCAAAAAGGTCCAACCTCATTCATTTCTTTCTGTGATATATTTATACAATTTTACAAATACGGTAGAATCTCAATAGTCACAAAATTTCGGTTACAACAGGAAGGAGTGTAATCGCTCCATTTCTCCTACTCTGTCCTCACTTGGTGCCAGATGTTTGTCATTGCGCGAGCTCGGTACAAGCGATACATCTTTCCACCAGCTGAGATATTATCCGCAATGGTTCTGCTTGACAGCTGACTTCGAAAAAGTAACATTCTCGGGCTAACTGCTGCAGCCTGTCCTCCATCTGCCCGTTGATGATGTCGATGGCGCATGATTGCGCACTGGGTTTGATCATGCATTTATCCACTTGGACTATGTCCACCATAGTCATCTGAGAGATATCAGCCAAATCTCTTTCTTCTTTATCCTTCAGATCAAGCGAGATCTTTTCCACATTCATTTGAATTAGTGTCTCGACATCGCACTCGCTATCAATGCCCAACAACTCTTCGTCTATAGAATTAAAAGCCTCCTCCAAGGAATTGGTTATTTTTTGGGCTTGTTGCTTGCCTTCGGCGATGTTATGCTCCCATTCCTTTAACAGAATGTTTCCTCTGGTTTGCTCTGCAATGGTGAGCAAGGGAGTACCTGCCGAAACCCTATTGTTCGTGGCTATCACCGCCTCCTGGAAGGCGACCCGAGCCACTCTGGCATCCTTTTCTCTGGAAGAAAGGTTCTCGGAAACCTGATTCACCAACAGACAGTTGTCCCAGATCGATTCTACCTTGGCAAGCAAATTTTGCTGCACCGCAGAGACTCTGCCTCGAATCTCGATCGCCTGGGATTTGAACATCCCGATGTTTATCATTCCACTCTCAATGGTCTCTACCCTAGCCTGCAAATGTTTTATCAAATCCCTCTGCTGGCTTGCTTGTGTCCGACCATCCCGGACCACCAACTGTGCTTTCTCAAGCTTAATTCTGAGCACCTCTATTTCATTTTTATTGGCCAATCTAGCTTGCTCTATCTCCACGCTCGCCTGATCTTTAGCCTTCTCCGTTGCTGTGGCCAATCTGGCTTCAAGAGTCCTAATTAGGTGATTTTTTCTTTTAAGTTGGTTCTTTAGGAGTCCGACTGAGAATTGATTTGTCGAGGCGTACACTCCTAGTGTCCCTGCTATTTCAATGGTGAATTGTTCATTCTTTTTGTTCTTTCCCTCGGTCATGACTTTATATTTCTTTGCAGTCGACTCTCCTTCTTGATAGAATTCCCTTTTCACTACTGATTTTCTCTTTTTATCGAAGAAAAACTCATTCGGAGGGAGTTCTTCTATTCTTATGGGCCTCAACTCTTTGTTGAAAATCCATCCTGCATCGATATTTCCCTGCGTCGACTGCAAGGGAGTGACTGATGTGATAGGTTCCCCGATCTGCTTTGTGAATTTTCCCGGAGTAGCAACCGGACTCTGTTTCTTTGGCGGGTCGGGGGTCTTCATTTCCACTTCTGAACTCTACTTCCTTGGCGGGTCCTGAGTCTTTTTCTCCGCTTCCGGACTCTTCGTTTGTTCCCCCTCGTCCTGGTGTTTTCCTTGGTCAGGAGTTGCATCCTTAGAGCCTTTGGCGTCCTTCTGTTTTGTCTCCGAAGTACCTGGACCCTCACCTCGCAACACAGTGGGGAGGCAGCTGCGTCAGTGTTCCTGGAATTTCAATACCTCGACTCTATCCTCGGGTGCCAAGGATTGAATCCGGGCTAGAATTTCTTCATAGGACCTCGCTCCTCGAAAAATGTCATCCAAGGGTGAATTCTCATGTTCAAATCTCTTGAGCCCGCAATTAGCCAAATGATTGCTCACGACCCTCTGTGGATCGTTCTTCTTGTATTCGATGGAGACCAAATTTAAGTCTTCCAGGGTAGCCGCCTCGGCTTTGGCATGCCCGAAATGTAATAAAGAATAAGAATTCAACCGAATAGGAAAAGATGGCCATACCTTCTTTGATTACCCTTTAAGCTCTTTACTCACACCGCCAATTACTGTTTGCCGGGAAACCTCGTGACAAGCCAGCTTGTTGGGAATGAAAAATGGTAGGGCATGTGGGGGAACAGAAGCCCCAAAGACTCTGAAGTAGGAAAATTCAGCTTCTACATACCAGTCTGCGATGCTGCTCAGATTTGTTACTATGCTATCCGAGATCCGAGGTGGCGGGTGACCTAAAATGGTGACGTGCAGGGGCACCATCACCCAGTTAAAAATTTCATACGCAAAATTTTCTGCTTTGTTTTCCCATAATTTTGCGTGATATACATGTATGGGTTCATCTTCGGCCAGAGTCCAACTCCAGTTCATCAATGGAAATGGTGTCATAGAACAAATCGCGTCCATAATGTACGTGGACATGAAAAATGATGACGCCTTCCCATTCTCCTTCTGCTCCCGATACTCTGTGACCCGATTGGTCAAGCTATCCGAAAGCATCTTTGCCCAGTTAAAAGAACAGCCTTCGGCAACCCGAAACATTAGAGGCACCCACGCAAGGAAAAAATGCGATGTGTCCTCTTTCCCATATAACCGACATGTCATCATGGCCACATATCTGTACTGCGGTTCTAACGAAGCGATTGAATATATGCCGTGGGTATCAGCTCTGAACTTCGCAGTGTTTGAAACCCAATCCTTTATCAAACTGGACATGGTTTTATCATACTGTTCGCATTCCTTCTCCTTGAATTATTCCAAGAACTCAGCGCCATATGTGTGGTCAGAAGTAGTGGGCAGCTTGTACATGGTTTGCAGATGCTTCGGCCTGAAGGTCCCGATGGTAACTCTTTGCTCGTTCATGATAGTCCTGGTCGGTATGTCCACATGGTCCAATTCCCATCGGACCATATCATAATAAGGAAGAAACCGTGGTATGGCTGTTACTTTGTGCATTCCGGATTGGATGACTATTTTGTACTTTGGTGGTTAAATCATCTCTTTCGTTGTCGTCAGAGTCGTCGGAATAATCCACCAATTCTGCTTGCAGAATATCTGAAACATATGACAAATTTGGGACTGAGTTGATACTTCAGGGTGAAGTATCAGGGACATTGTCTGAGCCTTGTCCAGAAACCTCAACATTCACTTTTGTTTCTTTTCACGGAGCCATGGCTGAAGCTTGCGTTTTAGCTCTTCTGCGATAGAACTGCGTATACATACAGAAGTCAGTTTACTCAGAGGGGGTGAGCTCTGCGTGCTATGAAAATGCATTTGTTATAATGAAATACAACTCTTCTATATACTCAAAAGACTCGGTACCTTTCAGAACAAGTCTGTCAAATCATATTTGGAAATAAATTCTGTCATAAACATCCGATCTTATACGTCGATTTACCCTATTTCCTCATCAATGTCATAAATTTTGGCGGTTTTAAACTCTCAGTTGGCGCATGGAGGAAAAGGCTACCTCGTAAATCATGTATACATCAAAGCATGGGATATTCATTGATTTAGCTCATTTAATTTGGTTTTACCGTTGTTAACAGTGTTTCAGTACTAGCTATATCGGGGATTTTCCTTTAAAATTTTGAGTCTCTAACTCCCGAGACTGTGAAGATCGATTTTGGTTTAATTAAAGGTAATCTCGATTTGGGGATTGATTAATTTTATGATTATTATACTCACCATATCGCAACTCGGAGCTTCAAGCATAAATTTCTGGGAGATTTACATGCCGAGCTGCGAAACTGCGAGATCGTGATAACATTACTTAATTAAAAGGGAAGATAATCTTGGATTAAGTAATTAATTAATCACGTTATGACTGCATCGTGACCTTGTGAGTCGGGGTTTAGACGATCAAGCTTTAAAAAATGACAACACCGAGTGGCGAAATTCCGAGAGAATCTTTTACCACGGTTTAGTTTTTACCCTTAACCTTGACATGAGTTACTCAAATAAGGAACTCGTGTTCTCGGCTATCGGGGTTATGAAAGTAAAATTTTGGATTTGAAGATCGCTGAGGCGCGAAACCCCGATGACGTTTAAACATGAGTTGAGGAAAACTTTACCCTCGTTACTGTTTTGAGTGAAAAGTTAAAACGACTTCGCTGTTTCGTGACTCGGGACATGTGAACTGTATGAGCTATAGTATCCGATCTGCGAGATCCCGAAGTAGAACGAAAGAGGAAATATTTCACAACAGGTAGGACTTGTTTCGAGAGTGGAAAAGTTATCGCTGCTCGCGTGATCAAGCTTCAGAGATCATCGATATCTCAGAGGAAAAATGAAAACCATTTTTAGACTTCAAGCATTAAGAATGAAACTTGTGAAGGGTTATAAAAACAGGGGCGGCTCCAACAGATGGCATACCAGTCTGTCCTGAATGTGAAAATCAGTGACAGTCGCATCTGTACCCAAGAGATGATAAGTGGCGGTGAAGTCTGTATCTTTCTAATAAGGTTGGGGCCACTTAGATTCCTTATGTACACATGAATGGAGCACAGTGATGAGTGCATCCACGGGAGGTTGAATGAGGTAGTCAACGACACGATTTGAGATCCTTGTCTTATAATTGATGTTGAGATGGAACTGCTGCAGGTAGGTTGACCACTTTTGATGGCGGTTGTTCTGCAATTTCTCCTTTGTTTCTATGAACTGCAGAGGCTTGTGATCAGTGTGGATGATCATCTCCTTTCCCATAATGTAATTTTTCCATTGACGACATGCTTGCACAATGGAATACATTTCCTTTTCATAGGTGGGGTATTTCCAGACAATATCTAAGAGTGTCTTACTATGGTATGCCACCAAATGACCATGATGAGTGAGAACTGCACCTACAACATAGTTAGTTACATCAGTCTCAATATTGAACAGTTGCTGCAGATCAGACAAGGAGAGTACTAGAGCTAAGAAAAAGTGATGCTTCAGATCATCGAATGCTCTTTGTTGTTCCTTCCCCCAAACAAAATTTTTCCTGCCACCTTCCTTGGTCACTTGGCTGAGGGCCCATGCAATATGGGAGAATCCCAACATGAACCGTCAGTAGAAGTTGTCTAGTCCCATGAAGCTCTGAAGATCGGTTAGTGTGGTCGGGCAGACTAGTCAAAAATGACTTGGATCTTAGCCAGATCAACATGTACCCCATTCTCATCAATAATTTATCCCAAGTATTGGACCTTGTTCATGCCAAAATAACATTTTTCCAAGTTGGCATATAGGTTGTGCTACTACAGAGTGCTCAAAACCTGCTGAATATGCTGCATGTTCTCCTCCCAACTTCTACTGAAGATGAGGATGTCATCCAAATATACCACCACAAAAGAGTTGGTGAAGGGTCTCAATACATCATCCATCAACCTAATGAAAGTGGTTGGTGCATTTGTTAAGCCAAAGGGCATGACCAACCATTTGAAGAGACCTTATTTAGATTTGAATGTTGTATTCCATACATTAGTTGGTTCGATGGGAACCTGGTGGTAGCTAGACTTTAGGTCAATCTTGCTAAATAAATTCCCCCCCTTGAGTTGGTCAATAAGGTCATCAATTTTTGGAATTGGGTACCAGTTCCTGACTGTGATTTTTTTTAAGGCTTTGTAATCAATGCAGAGTCATCAAGTCTCATCCTTCTTCTGCACTACTACAATCGGGCTTACGCAAGGGGAGGAGATGGGTCTAATGTGACCCTTTTGAAGAAGCTCTTGGATATGACGCCTGATTTCATCATTTTCCATGAGAGAGTGATGATATATTGGTCCATTAGGTAGAGGTGCACCGAGGGTCAGATCAATTGGATGCTTGACTTGGCAGTGCATCGGTACCCCAGTGGTGAGGAGAAGAGGTCTCTGTATTCTTCCACAATCCTATCCACTTGCTTCTACTGCAAAGAGAGGCTCTATGTAGAGGCCATGGATGTGGTGGTGACCTTCTTCTTACTGTGAGAATGGATCACAAAGAATACGAACTTTTTGGTCTGTGAAATGACCTTACTGCATTTCTTAGCAGAGATTAAAGAAATAGCGGTAGGTGCCGCTACCTCTGGTATCCTGTACAATTGTATACCCAAAGTAATAATAAAATTGCGGGGTATAGACTCATACAAAACATGGCACTTCCACAAATATGGTTTTCCTAAAAGAACATCACAAAATTCAAGGGGAGAAATATCACACAATACCTCATCTTTGAAAGGCTTGATGCCATAAGGCATATGCCACTATTGGCTGACACAAAGATCTCTTCCTTGGCGAAGCTAGCCGATGGTGTAGGGTTGCGGGTGCGGTGTCGTTGGAAGGTCTAGCCGCTTGATGAACTCTACTGAAATCAGGTTCTTCTGACTACCTCTATCGATAATGAAATGAAGCGAATCCCCCTTTACCCACATCTGTGAGTGAAATAGGCATTCCCCTTCCTATGGTTCTTCTGGTTTGCTTGTCCAGACTTTGGTGGTACTGAAAGTGGCATTGGGTTCAACATCAATAATCTAATTCCCTCCTTCGATATTTGATTTTGAATCATAATCGACCTCTAACTCGGAAGCCTTTAGCTCGACCATGAGTGACTGCTTGGAGCGACATTCTTCAGTGTTGTGCCAAGGGATTTTATGGTACTCACACCATTTTCATGTGTCCTTCTTCATCTTATCATTGGTCTTCTTGTGTTGTGGCTTCGGCTAGTTGTCCTGAGAGTGGCCATATTTTCTCTTTCCCTTGCTGTGTAGGTTGGGGTCGCCTTTGCCCTACTTTGGTTGTGAGGAGTTTGAATATCAAAACTCTGACCTCTTCTTCTTAAATTTCTGCTCAATCTTGACAACATATCTATAGGTCGTACCCAATGGGGTGATGTACAAAAAATCCATTTCTGTTTGAATGTATCTATGCAAACAACCACGGTATTTGAGCACCAAATGTCACTCAGAGTCTTTGATACCCAATTTGGTGTGTAGGGTATGGAAAATATTGGTGAAATTTGGTAATTCTTGGTCCCTTTCTTGACGTAGGGTGGTCCATCTGGTGTACTGGTCCTCGTAGCTTCCAACATGGTAGTACTATTCTTTAATGGTATCCCGGAAGGAATCCCATGGATGGGAAACCACAAATATTTTAGATTCCTCTATGGCCCTTTGCTCAGAGTAAGTGTCCCACCATTTCTTAACATGGGGGACAACCTTGAGGAGTGAAAAATTAATCTTTTCCCTATCGGAAAAATTGTGGACCAAAAAATACCCTTCGAGTAGATTCAACCATTTATCTACAACATCCGCATCTTCAGTCCTTCAAATAATGGAATATAAAAATTTACCTGTACCTTGAAGGGGGTCGCATGGCCATTTGATGAAGATGCTTCTCCCGTGGGAAGCCACCAAAGGATTTGCGCAAAGTTGTCCATCATTTCGTTCCTTTTTCGTGCAAGGGATTCCTCGAGCAACATTTTAAAAGGATCTCCTGCTCCATCATATTTATTTTCATCTCCCATGGGTTTTTATTAGGCTCAGCATGATTGATATTACAATGGATTGATTGGTTCAAGTCCCAACTTCTTGTACCCAGATCTTGTCGGGGACATGCATGAAGAATTTTTTTTGAAGAGCATACCGCTCTGATACTGGTCCAGATTGAGGAGTGAAACAAACTAATTAACAAACTAAATACAATAAACACAAAGATGTGAAGAACAACACATATATCCAGTGAACAATATCTTCCATTGAATAAATGAAATAGGCTGAAACTGTAAAACTGCAGAACTAAAACATTTACTCAAATGGTGGTAGCTATCTTTAAGAAGAGATGTGGCTACTATGTGCATTTGTCTGAGCATAATGATTACAATGAGGCTCTAGAGGCATTTTTGATATTACTCATGAATGCCAAAACCCTATACATCCAAAAACCTAATACTAGGAGGTGAAACGCTAAAAGTCATGTGGGCCCCTATGGGTAAGTTGGTGCCTCAACTTCCCAAGGCTGTAACTTTTTCATACGACCTCCATTGTAGGTGTGTGATATCCCATTGGAAAGGTCTTTCAGAGAGCTACACATTACACCTTCAAAATCCGACTCTGTCTATAGTTTGACTATGGTGAGAAAACAAAAACATTGTTTAGGGCTCCAAAATAGCCCTGGAAGTACACCAAGATGTGCTGACATGAAAACATACAAAATAAGCTAGTTGGATTAGGTGAGAGGCCACCAGTATCCATCTGGAATATGTGTAGGGCTTCATACATCCCCAGAAGTGTAGAACCTACAATTACAAAGAAGTACATAAGAACATGCTGAACTAAAAATGGACAAGAAGAGCTAGTTGGAATAGGTGGGTGACCACCAATATCCACCTGGATCAATTTGTCATCTTATGATATTTGACTACTGATGATCTGATCCAATATTCTGATACTCTTCTACTACGTATATTTCTTTTGAATATATTTCCTTAAAGAGAATACTTATGCTTCCAAGCTTCCAATTATATTCTCCTTTTCTTCTAACTGAATTGTAAGAATTTCTTCAATTCTCTTTTCTTATTCTATTTTAACTTTTAGACTCGCGATCATCTGCTCTAGTTCTCCAGAGTTGGAATTATGAGACTCTTCTTTCATTTTTAACTCTGCCTTGAGTGACTTCTTTTTCTTTCTCTCCTTCCCAAGTTCTTCTAATGCAATGATTATCTTTTCTCTGAGATCAACTTCACCTTCTTCTTAGAATCATCTTATACTTCCATGAATAATAATCTTTCATAATCACTGTCACTGTCATTATCCTCCTCATTTTATGAGGAACTGTCCTCCTTTGAGTAGAAAATTTTCTTGAAGAATTTCTTATTGTTTCTTCTCTTGTTTCCCTTTTAGAAACTTCTTCTTCATCATCGTCTTTATTCTTGTGAGGAAATTTAGAAGCAAAATGACCAATACCACCACAATTAAAACATTTCTATGGAAGCATACCGTTATACTTTATGGTCCCTTTCTGTATTTTTCTTACGAAGTTGGCCATCTCTTCATCTTCATTTGAATCATCACTACAAATATAACTTAGTTTTGAATTTTTCTTGTGATTCTTCTTTATCTTCTTGGATGCTTTGAAAGTTGTTTCCTTTGTGACTGGGTTCTCCTATTCTATTCTCATCTCATAGGTTGTAAATATTCCATGTAGCTTGTCCATGCTCAATGTACCTAGATCTACTCTTTCTTCTAGCGCTGATATTTTAGAATCAAATCTCATAGGAAGAGACCTCAATACCTTTTGAACAACTACTGAGTCATCAAATTCTACTCCCAATCCTTTAATAGTTTTGACTACTTCGTCAACTCGTAGAAGGTAGGATGCAATGTCTTCATCTTCCTTCATCTTCAAATGTTCAAACTTAACTCTAAAAATTTGAAGCTTTTCTCCCTTTACCTTGGCATATCCTTCATAAATCTTTTGGAGTTTATCCCAAAGATAATTTTCACTATCACAATGCACAACTTTGACAAAAAATGAATCAACTAAACTGCTCAAAATCGTACCTTTATCCTTTGAGTTGTTTTTACTGAGCTTCTTTCTATTTCTGTCGGTTGGGGGAGTGGCTGGTGTTGTATACCCATCTATTACTGCTTTCCAAACATCAAATCCTTGTTCATGTAAACATGTTTTCATCCTTTTATTCCATAAGGTATAGTTCTACCCATCAAACCTTGGTGCTCCAATCTTAGTGTATTCCATGATCTCCTTCCAGTGATTAGACTGCTTCCTAAAGGACCTACTTTGATACCAATTGTTGGAATACTGAAGAGGGTGGGGGGNTAAATCAATATTAGTACTTTTCTTTCTTTAATCACAATATAAATATTCAATGATATTCAATCAACATTCAATATAGCATCAATATCATAAATCAATGTAGAAACAACACATAAACATAGTACACCGAATTTTTATGTGGAAACCCAATGTGGGAAAAAACCACAGAATGATTTGATTAGTTTTCAAGGGTACATTCATTGGAAGCACCAACTTCCCTATTTTCTAGCTACAATTGTAAGGAGGCTTCAACCCCCTATTTTCAGGATGCAACCAAAATGAAGCTTCAAATCCCTAGTTTTCTGGCTCCAACCCCCTTTCCTTGCCTTGTCCAACTGCCATGAAATATAGATGTACACAACTCTATCACTACCTTTGCCATGTAACTTTTCCATGGTCAATGTAGCTAGGTCCACTCATTCTTCTAGAGCTGAAATCTTCAGATCAAATCTCATCGGAAGAGACCTTAGTACCTTTTGAAAAACAAAAATGTTCCTTTATCTTGTCTCCCAAACATTTAATGGAGTTCACTATCTCATTGAATCATAGAAAGTAGGATACAATGTTTTCATATTCCTTCATCTTCAGTTGTTTGAAGTTTAGCTCCCTTGACTTTGGCATCTCCTTCGTAGATATTCTTTAGTTTGTGCCAAACTTCTTTTGCAAATTCACAGTGCATAACCTTGACATGTGCTGATTCAGTCAAACCATTGAGGATATCATTTTTATCCCTTGAATCATTATCTTCAAGTTTATTTCCATCCTTATCTGTTGGGGAGTGGTCGGTGCTTTGTATCCATCTACTACTACTTGCTATACATCAAACACTTGTGCTTGCACATATGTTTTCAATCTTCTACTCTAGAAGGCATAGTTCTAACCGCCAAACTATAGTACTCCAATATTAGTGTATTCTATGATCTCCTTCCAATGGTTAGAATGATTCTTGAAGGACCTGCTATGATACCAATTGTTGGAATACTGAGGGAGGGTGAATCAATATTATCACTTTTATCACTTTTAACCACAATATGTATTTCTTAACTTTATGAGCAATTCATCAATAAAATTCAAAACATCATGGGAAGTATAAATAAATATTGAACAATAAGCAACCACACAAGTACACAGTAAAACAAAATCTTACGTAGAAACCCAATGTGGGAGAAAACCACAGAATAATTTTCTTATATGTCAGAATAAAAAAATTCATAGGAAGCACCAACTTCCTTGTTTTCCAGCTACAACTAGAGGGAGGCTCCAACCCCCTAGTTTCTCATGCTCCAACCTGAAGGAAGCTATAAATTCCTTATTTTTCCAGGACCAACTAAAAAGAGGCTACAACCCCCTTTACTTTCCCCATCCTGCCACCTTGAAATATAAATGGAGACCAAACTATCAATGCCAATCCTGTCACTGTAAAACCTGTCACATCAATCTCATCAACCAATCATATACGATCACATAGATATCATACCCACTATCACAAGTGTATAGATCAAACCATGTACATATCGTCACAAATGTACCTCTCTAATCATGTGCCATACATGTACCAACATCCATAAACTAAATATAATGAACTATAACATCAACCATGTATCAAACCCTCATTGTTATGAAACTTCAATATGTACCAATATCTTCAACAATACATCTCAACTAAAATTCCTCAAACATGTACCATATGACACAATATGTACCTTGACAAAATACTCAAAAGTATGTGCCAAGTACAAAAAACAAGTGCACCAGTAATGTGTCTCTGCAGATCTTCCTCATACATCATGTACCATACAACCAATAGTACCTCAAGGGCATATACTCAAACTCACATGGCCATACCTCAAGAAATCACCAATATTCAACCTCAAACAAACATATAATCATACCTTTTACTTTTATAGATGATTTTGTTGTACCCAAACACTGTCACACATACATGTAGACTCTCCTCAACTTCTGCAGCATGATACAAACCTCATCCTTCAGTTCTGGCTTTCCCTCATGGGATGAAGCTTGTTGTCTAGTGGGGCCTTAAGTGTTGATCTCTAGATAACCCACGGGGATGCCTCGCGGGACACTAGTAGTCTAACCTGCGGGGATAAACTAAATCAAGGTTTTTCACAAAACCCTCACCCTCCTCTGTAATCATGAAACTTTTCCGTCGCTTCTCCTTCGCTGCCTCGGATTTGTGCTACCTCATATTTGTCAATAAAATTCCTACCAAAAACCTTTCACAAGATAGATATTGAATGTGTGCAATAGATGCTAATGTGAGTCTCTTGATATATTATTTATACTTCCCAAGTGCCTTCCTTTAGGGGATATCTTGTAACTGTTTTACCCATTTTACTTCTTTTAGGGATAACCCACATTCTTGTTGCAACTACTTTAGCCATAATTATTAAACTCATAATTTATTTGTTACAACTATTTTACCCATAATTAAATTCTTTTTGTAACCACTTTGACTAGCAAACTTCTTGAAGGCTTTCTGGAGGCTTCTAAAATAATTGACTTCTTGTTGACCTTCTAGGAGTTTCTAGTTTATTCTTGAGGGTCCTCCAATATTTACAAAGCCATATCTCCTCAATCATAAGGATCCATGTGACGTACCACCTTTCACCAGAAACGACATGACGCACACTATCCATCTATGATAGTCTTACTTGAAAATACACTAACCTTCATGTCTTTATTCCTCAATCACATTTGGTTTCCATGACCATACCTTTGGGGCTACTAGAATTTGCTACCAGACTTGCTTCAAGGGTTGACATCAATGACAACGAACCCAATCTTTCAACATTGATATTTCCAACAAAATTGATTAATGTTTTATTTTTTTTATGGATAAATCAATATTTACAAAGTTACAATGCATTTAAAAAAACCAAATGTGGCCATGACAAGCATGACTTGAAAGCTTAAAATTTATATGTCTAACAAAATCATGTTGGATGGTGTTGAAAGTTGATGCCATATTGGCTAGAAGATTATATTTATTATTCATTAAGGAAGTGTAGTTAATTTAGAAAAGTGATATATGTACTCAATCCTCTCTGGTTGTTCTTTCCCACACAATGCTTCTCTGATTGTTCTTGCCCACACAACACTTTTTTTAGAGTTTATTTTTTTCTTTTGAGAAAGTGCATCAGGTAGCTACTAGGGAAATTTTGTTTGAATATCTAGGACATTAAGAGTCAAATTGGGTGGTATTGTATGAGTAGTACCAATATCATGGCTTGATGTGCCATGTGCTTCTCATGATAACCATTTGATCTATACACGTTGTAGTATGGATCGAGAGTAGTGCTATTATAAAAAGCCTCCATAAATTGTAAAATCAACGTGCTGGATGTAGATGTTTGACCTATGATCATTAAATAAAGAAATCAAAATATGGGAATGCACTCAATGATTGACCTCCGATCATTAAATAAATAAATAACAGTATTGGAATGCACTAAATGATGGGTAAAATAAATATAAACTATAGATAGCTATAGATATACTTGAATTTGTAGGCACTTCTTGTTGTCCTCTTACGATCTATGTGGGAAATGGAGCTCTATGATCACTAGTAGTGGGTGGTTTGTGACACATTTTGACCACACTTGGATTGTGATACATTAGTTGGACTTCAATATTTGGCACTTCTAGGTCAATAGCTACACTACCACATTTGGGGTTGAAATTCAATGTTTGAACTGTCATTTGTTGAAAAAAAACTTTTTTAACATCAAAATTATGTGAAAAAATGTGAAATCTCTCTCTCTTTTAAAATCCCCCCTCCCCGAAGTAATGTTGCTTAAGTGAATTTATGTGCTTATGTCGCTCAAGTGGCACACTATACCCTTATTCACATTCATATGTATATAAATCAACCTTTCATTCATTTAATATCGCTTATGCGACATTTAAGGATTTTTTTTTAATTGACGATTATTTTATACTTTTGACGTGTCTGCTAATAAAGTTTGTTTCCACGTCATTGAAAAACAATCACACTAAATAAAACAACCCCTTTTTCTAAAGAGTTTGGATTATGTAACATAATACTATAGTTTGCTACCCATAATTGAATTTTATTTAATTAAAATTTGTTGATACCATTTGATTTCTCTAACTATGAAATTCTTTGAATGTATTCTTATTATACTAGTGAATGGGTTGAATATTTTGTTGAAATAGAAAACAATGTCAAATAACCCCAACAAGGGTGTTGGTGCATCTGACTAGTTGACTTATATATAGTTTGTAACCAATGAAGCATTGTCTCTCACAAAAGATGTTGATCTCGATGAATGAAATTATTCTAAGCATAGAAACAATAATGAAAAACCATCTTAGAATCATCCCAAAATTCTCGATGTTGATGATGGGAAATGTTATTCCCGTTGCACAAAATGAAAAGGCTTCAAGAGAAGAATTATTAATAGATCAACATCTAGGAAACATTGGTTAGAAAATGGACACTTGGAAGGGAGAACCCACTATCACCCCTTGGAAAGATACCAAAAACATTTTTTTTTGTCATTTTTTATAGTTTTAGATGTTTTAATATTTTGATAATAAATATGTTTATTTATTTATTTGTAATTACAAAGAGAAAAACACCTAAACTTGAAATTCCTAATGCTACAATTCATAGTAGAGATGGAGAGGGTTGTAGAATTGAAGCAGATCTTATGGAAGAAAATGACATTGATATTATTGCGAAAGAAGGGATAAATAGGTTGATCCATGACACCTTTGTTTCCATGGATGAGAATGCACCAGTGGATTGGATCTATGAAGATATTCATGATGTATCTCTTATTGATAAGGCACACAAATCCCCATACATAGACTCAAAGGAAACTCTTCTCTTTGCTATTTTGTTTTTGGTCAACTTGAAGGTATTGAATGGTATTTCAAAAATATGTATGAAACAGATCCTATGGTGTGTAAGATGATTCTATATATAAATATAATTTTTTTTCTTTTCTCTGATTGTTTTGTCAAGGATGAATGACTGTATACAATTAGTAGTCCCATTCTCCCCAATGAAAGGTCCCAATCAAACCTTACACTGTTTGGAATAGGAAATTTGCTAGGATTATGGCTTGACAACCTTTTATTGGTTTTGAGGGGTTTACCGATTGAGGCCCAACCCACTATTTAGGTTTTTCTATAATGAAATAAATGATATGCAACTATTCTAATATGAAAAATGCAGAATAATGCAAAGGATGAACTAATAAAACCAAGGAAATAAACATAACACCATATATATTACTATTTGATATCCTTAACAAAGTTCATAGGGAAATAAAAGAAGAAATCTAAATAAATGGTTGCATAACAGAGAAGTATAAAAATGAACAACTGGCTACACTATTATGCTTGTTCCTATAGACAAACAATTTGTGAGATAAACAAAATAAGACAAGTTGCCAATACATGAGAAAATCCCACACTATAAAAGCAATTTATTACACCATTCCAAAACTGAATAAACTAGTAGAAAAAGTTTTACACATCATAAGATTCAGAACTGAAGTTTGTCTCCAAAATATATTGGCCAATAATGGCTTCTAATTCATTAATTTTCTAAAGGAGTTTACAAAATTACAGAAGCAAAAATCCTTTGTACAATCAAATATCTCTTACTTATACAAAAGAAAAGGTGGAAAAAAATCATTAGTTGGGTACATATATATGACTGTTCGATTCCATTTCCTACATGTTGGGTGCCTCTATTAGGGTCCTAACCTCCCCGACCCCCTAAGTAGACACTATGAATTGCAATGTATGGAGGCCATCATTAGTAAATAAGGCCTATGTAGTAGTGTGAACATAATTATTGTAAGAAGTCTTACTAGAAGGTTCCACCTACTAGAAAGTTCCATCTCTAGAATGTTCTTAGGGGATATAAATAATTATACAAATATGTAGAAGCATTGTAAAAGGTGCCTTGGAAATCATTTATAATCTGAGCTCTGCTCTATTGGAGGTTACTCCCTTGAAGAGGCAAGTGAACATTGCTTCCATATCAATAAAGGTATATTATTTCGATCATATGTTCCATTGTGCATGCAATTCTATTTTTTTTTCTGCAATATATCTAAGCAATATTTTTCATTATGGTTCATGGAACAAAGCTCTCTATGTCCACAGTAATCCCCCCGAAATCTGGAGAACATAGGAGGGTCAAGTATTTTGTTAATATTTGGCTCACAAAGAGAATGATGTCACATAGATGAGACTCGAACCTGGGTGGAGAGGAGAAAACTACCCACCCAAACCAACTGAGCTACAACCACTTGAAAATATATCTAAGTAATATATGTGGCTTATGCTCTAAACACTTCTATTTGGTACACCACAAGTGGTAGTAGAACTCTTTCCTGACATAATTTTTAGAACAATTTTTTTTCAAGCTAGAGACGTGCTCTGGAGTCAATAAATAACACAAATATCTATGATTAAGTGAGTAAATCTTTGGTTGGGGAAGCATACATGTAGGAACTACAAGAGGTTTCACTTGATTGGAAACCCTTGTAACCCTGGTTGGTACCCCTTTGAGTAGTACCTCATAAGGCAACAATTGTATATGGAATTCACTTCCACATACTCTTAGGTATATTGAAATTACTATAGATGTCTTGAAGCCAACATTAGATCACCCACTCGTCTGCCTAATTGCTATAGTGCCATTGTGAATAACACTGAGAAAAATTACTCTCTTGTACTTGGGTAATCAGGTAATATGAATAAGGATATTTTCAAATAACTAGGTGAGCACCAAATTAGAAATATGGATGTATATCTTGAGCCTCTTATTGATGAAATTTTAAAGTTATAAGTTATGGACTAGCATCACTATGTACGACATCTCCAAACCAATAGGTCAAAACAAATTTAAATTCTATGGAATAATTACATGGATAATTCATGATACGTCGAGGCTAACACATTTTTGTGGTATGTAAATTTGCAATGTAACTCTATATATACTTTATTACTCATTTTTTTCTAGAATAACCTTATTCTATATCTTACAAGGATTCAAACAAAGGGTAAATATGCATGTCTAGTATGTGGTCCTACAACAATATCTAAATGTTCAAGAATTTTAAGAAATGAGGTATATAACGAGTACAAGCATTTCCTTATAGGAATCATAGGTATCAATCTACTAAAATAATGCCTTTAATAGGTAGGAAGAGGGTGGGAAAAAACCATGAATAATGATGCCTCAACTATGGAAAAATGAATTTGAGAAGAATCATGGTAATCAATTGGTTTGAGTTACATCCATTTTTCTTACTTGTTCTAGTTTTTTTTTTTATTATATTTTTTACTTTGATAAAAAAAATATTTCCATTTATGTTTCCTAAAGGTCATCAAGGTGGGATTCCTAATCCGGATTGGATCATTATATAATTTTCCATCCATCTTGGTACTTTATAGATGTAAAAAATTGAGGAATTGGCTTGCAGGGCCCATTTTAGTGTCATATCCTAGTTTGGAGATTTGGGTCCAGAACCTTCTACAGCCATTTTGAGGCATCAAATGAAATTTTTGGGGTCAAAACTTTGCAAGAATAGATTTCAACACATTGATGTTTTTATACACGCCGATACCTTTCCAAGGGTGTGGAAATCACCTCAATCATATCTCTTATGTGTAAGTTATGCCTCCCACAAGTTGAACTACCTTGTTGACCACCATGGAAATGGTGGGAATGGCATAAAAAATCCTATGCAGGCTACATCGCCTGTAGTCAGTTTTTAAAATCTATCCATGCATGTTTCAAGAGAGATAATCACTATTTGTGGTGGTTTACCAAGTTACACCCAATAAGATCAGTCACTGACTTTATGGCATCCTTTGAGAAATTGGCCATCCATACAAAGAACTTAACATATTATTTCTATGCACAATGTTTCACTAGTGGCCTCAAGGAGTATATTCGAGCACAATTTTGAATGCAACATCCTGCTACATGGTTATAAGTGACTCAGAGGGCCCCAAAAGAAAAAACAGTGATTAATGAACAAACAAAAAAGTAGCATTCATTCCTTTCAATCTTCCTCCCTAGGGTAATTCCCCAAGAACAACTCCTACTCATCCCTTGAAAGTACAAATTTTGTCTCCAATGGAAATGGTAGACTACCAGAGATGTGGAATCTGCTATATTGTGATGAAAAATATGCTCCAAGTCATCTGTGCAAAGAACAAACAAATTTCCAAATTGATATGATCACTCAAGCCCTAACTGAATACAAAACTAACAAAGAGACACCTGAGTTACACATTGAAGATACCAACACTCATACTTACGCGGATATCCACACTCCACTCCCTCATGAAGAACCCCTAATCTCCCTGCATGCATTATTGGGAATTTGGACTCCACAAACCTTGAAACTCATAGGATACATGAAGCACTAGAAAGTCACAATCCTAGTTGACAGTGGCAGTGCTCACAATTTCATTCACAAGAGAGTGGAAGAAGAAACTCATTGTTTTGTACACCTAGTGCACAAATTTCAAATCATTATTTCCAATGGAGGTATGATGAAATGTGGGGGTAGATGTGAAAATGTAAAACTCTAGATGGGAGACTATCATCTCAAAGCCCATCTATTTTCCATCGATATGGGTGGTTGTGATATAGTATTGGGGGCATAATGGATATGCACGTTGG
>SNQJ01S0050573.1:0-13547 GCA_010110895.2 Picea sitchensis
AAAGGGTTCAATTACAGAGCACATTGAGAACTTCCAAAGATTGAATATAAAGGTAACATATATTCCAGATGAGGACTTGATTGATGTATTCATAGGAACTTTAAGAGATAACATTCAACATGATGTTCTCCTTTGGGAACCCAAATCATTGGAGAATGCATTTAGGGTGGCAAGAAATGTTGAAAGTAGAAAAATCAAAACATTACAAAATACATAAAAATTATAAAAATCAAAATATTGCAGATGGACATTCTGTAATTCCTGAAAAACAATATTCTTAACGCTAATTTGTTTTTCTTGAATCACTTCAAACAACAATCAACAATGGAATAAGCATGCAACAACAGGTACAAGAACGCATTTTATTTCTTTTATGTTTTGATTAATTCAAAAAGACTTCTCGAGTGAGGAGTATCATCAATTTTGAAATTTTGAAGATCATTGTTGCATGAGGACATGCAATGGATAAGGCATGGGGGAAATGTTGAGATTCATTTTTTTCACCTCCAATTGCATTATATTGTCCCATATCCTAACCAATTTTTCCTCATACATATGCACTCTCTGCCTATTTTCCTCAACAGACATGTCATTTAACAATTGTTTTGTACATGATGTAATATTCATTTAGTCATGATTTATGTGGTCTATTAATGGTTATAATTGAATAATTAATTATTATTATGATACTAATTACTTTTATTATTATTAAGAAATTTCATGATAAGGCATCACTTCATCCGGTACTACCGCTGGTCTGGTACTACAACAACCATCTGTTCTATTACGATACTTCGCGTGATTCGGTACTCCGTCTGATCCGGTACTCCGCTTGATCCGGTACTGTACCTGATCCGGTACTCCGTATGATCTGGTACCAACTCTAAGATGATCCAGTACCAACTCTCTGCCTATTCCAATACGATCGTTGCGCTGATCCGGTACCCAAATCTGTTACTGTGCTAGTCTAGTACCAATTTTGCTAGTTTGGTACCAACATCCTACAAGATTCTGGTACTAGATTTTCACCTCAATTTTTGTGCAGATAAAGATGACTCTCAAAATTATGGGATATAGGTTTTGTCCAGAGAGATGTTTACATGCATATGCATGTGATAGAATTCACACAACTCACATGTGTGGACCTCCAGCTCTGGGGGAACGATTCAACAAAAAGTCATCAAATATTTCTAAGCTGGCATATTGTGCCTTGATTTTTGTGTAGATGGAAGCATATCTTACAAAAACATCAAAATAGGTTTCTAGAGAAATCCTCCAGTTACAAAACCCATAAATAGTTTCTCAAAATTCACAAAGACTAGAGAGATATAGAAGGAGCTTTAACCCGAATTTGTAATATCTGGTGAAAAACCCAGATTTTGTGCATAAACAGTTTAAACAAATTCTGAGTTGGGGGATTTGTTCTGATCCATCCCCATTGAATTTCCCTGTATAAATATGAAGGAAGGAGTACTAAAGGGATGATAATTCCATATATTGTTATGTTGGAGATATGATTATGGAGTAAACTATTTTGTAAACCTTTTTATGAAGTAATGATATGAGTTACAGTTTATGAAATTGATGTGTTTGATAAAGTTTTCCATTCTGTAAGTTTGTTTGAACTTCCTTGTTGGCACGACAAGGGCCCACCGATCCAACCAAGGTAAGATTCTTTGTAATTATTCTGTGAATGTAATTCTATTTGTGTGTGAGTGAAACAATTTCATAGTTTAATTGTAAAACAATTAGTATAATTCATTTATGTTGCATTTCAGTAATACGTTTCAATGTGCAATATAGGTTTATGATAATTTTGTAGATGTTCATAATTTCTAAGTGAGAATTTATTATGCTTGTGTGTGTGAACAATCATTTGCTAAGTTGTGTGCTTAAACATTTGTTTCTATTTTGCAAGTACATGAACAATTAATATCCCATCATTCACCCTACATGGACCATTAAATGGGGAATATTTATACACCTAGTGTTTCCTATGCAAGGACAAATAGTTTCTTCTAGAATTGATTAAGTTATGATTGCTTTCCTTTTGAATACTGTGTGCAGAAAATTGATTACAATTTATTATTGAAATTAGTTGCTACAAGGGACAGATTCAAAGTCCATATTTTTATTTCATGAGCCTGTAAATGGAGAGATTCATTACCTGAGCAAGAACCTTTAGAACACATGCTTGTTGGATTCTGTTTATGATTTTTGCTTTTTGATATTTAAGCTGTGTGAGGAAGATAGATTAAAAAATTGTAAAACAATGTATTGGTTTTGAGTGTTTCTTATTTAGGCTATAGTCATCAGACATAGTTAAACCACCTGTTGTCGGCACATATAGCATAACAAATCTGTTGATTATGAATCTTGGTCGATAATATATGTTTGGTAATATATTATGCATATAATTTCACCAACATTAGTAATCTCAAATTATTTCTTAATTGTTTCTTCAAACCCAAAATTAAATTAACATCTCTTCCAATAATGACTATGTCATCTAGATACAATGCAAAAAATTAATGTTTCATCATTTACATGCAAACATAGATACTGTGATATGATTCTCAAAGTTTGAAACTAAGATTGATTAAAAAAAATCAATCTTTTCATACCATGCTAAGGGGGCATGTTTCAAACCATACAAGTATTTATTCAGTCATCTCACAAGACTACCATCCTTCTCAAAACCAAGTGGTTTCTCCATATAAATATCTTTAGTGAGATCACCATGTAGAAAATCAATTTTGACATCCATATGCTATACCTTCTATCCAAAGTGAGTAGCAAGTGAAAGAATTAATCGAACAAAGTTCATATTTTCAACTAGGGAAAAGGTCTCAATGTAGTTAATTCCTTCTTTCCAAGAAAAACCCTGAGCTACCAAATGACCCTTATGTATTTCAACAACACCTATAAATGTGAAATTGATATTGTAGACCCATCAACTTTTCACTACATTATTTTGTTGTGGTTGAGGAACTAAATCCCATGTATCATTCTTAATTAAGGAATGATACTCATAAGACATAACATTGTCCCATTCAAGTTGGCCATGTGCATCTCCATATGTATCTAGATTACATGTCTCTAGCACACACACCATTAGAGAATCACTACCAATTCGTTTCTAACTTCTAGTTTTTCTTGAGTCATTGATGTTTTATGCATCAACTTTGGAAATTTCTATTGTCTTGGTTGCCTTTCTAGGAAGATAGACCCAAATTTTTGAAGGAATTTTTATACCAATATCATCATTATGTATTCAACATGGGTCTTGATGTTGTAGTTAATTATGCCACATAAGGTCTATTGTAGGACAATTTAAAAGAAGTCGTTAGACTAATTAATGAGCTTGTGAAGTAGTCAATCGTTCTAGAATTACCTAGAATTTACAAAGAAACACTAATTAACAGACTAGAAGAGGAAGTTAATAAAGTGATACTTGAAGTCTTCTCATCAAAGACAACATATCTTCTATAGATAATATCTTGTTTGATGAGGTCAAACAACATGTAGGCCTTCAATATCTCATAGTATCCAAGGCCAAGGAAAGAGAACAATTGGGTAAATGGTAGGTGTGTTGATTTTCATGGGAGATCAATTCCTTGCATTTCCTCGATGAATAAATTTCCGTGCTATATTCATAAATATCTAGATCATTTATTTTCCTATAATTGTGAAATTGACCCAGTCATTTCCTTAACAGATGGGTTTGAGAGAAGGGCCATTGAGAGATATTCCTACCTAGATTATCAGGTCCTCTTATTCCTCCTCATTCCCACTCTTTCCTGAAGGTTGGTCGTGCATTTTCTGGTAAGATGGAATCAAGAAAGTTAAACAAAGGGTATACAAGGATGACTCATAGCATCCAATTTATCCTTTCTATTATCTGGAATATGATTCCATGATATTCATCCAAAGGGTCTAAGATTCTCAACTAAGTGTTTCTTTTTGATCCATTTTCAACTAGATTCACATCCCATACAACTTTAGTTGGAATTATATTTAACAAATAGTTTGAGCAATAGAGAAATTCCACCCAAAACTTAGTTGATAGACCTTTATCCTGAATCAAACAACATGTCATTTCCACCAAAGGTCAATTCTAGATACCATTCTATGACAATTAACTTTAAAATTCTTTTCCTGCATATTCTCCTTCATTATACCATCTTAAACATTTCACAAGTCAATCACATTTCCTTTTAGCCAATGTCATAAATTCCTTGAAATTTTCAAAGACATGACTCTTATTCTTCAAGAAATACACCCAAATTGACTGAGAAAATTCATTAGTGAAGGTAAATACATACCTTGCAATAGCTAGTGATGTTTTATTCAGGGAGCATAGACCACTATGGACAAGTTCAAGCTGGTTCTTTACTCTCCAATATTTCCTTGTGTCGAAGGAAGCCTGATGATTCTTTCCAAGAATACATCCTTCACATACTCCATCAAGAGAAACAATCTTAGGTAGTCCAATAACCTTGTTGTGTTTCACCACTAGTTTAATATTAAAAAATTCAGAGGTTTGAGTTGTTAATGTCAAATTTTGCTCTAGTTGTCGGTGTGAGATATGAGTGCAATTGGTCCTCGATATTTCTTGGGAAAGTCACAAAACTTATACAACCTATCCTTTGGGTCAAGGAAACCTTCAATAAAAACAAAAAAAGTTTTGTACATATCCTTCAGAAGAAATCGATCTAGCCAAAACTCTACCTTCTTTCTAGTCTGAGTTAGTTGGGGTGCAAGCTACAAATTTTCACTCAATATATATACTTGATACACATTGATGATCACACCACTCTAACATTCAATCTTTATAGAACCAACAACAATAAGTGCATAATCATCTGCTACAAATATTTATGTTTTTGTAGCCTCTTTGATGATGATAAGAGAATCATTTTTAGCCATATAATGGGTGCAACTAGAGTTGACTATCCATTCACTCTGAGAAGTATGAACATTAAAGGCTTGAGAAGCACTAACATAGAATGTATAGTTATCTACCTTACCTTCTAAAGTTTAGTTCTACAAGTTGGTTGATCTTCCAGTTGATATGTCTCCTTCAATTTTCTCCACTTTCTCCTCTAGGTCCTTGGTCTTCTACCAACAAGCCTTCTCCTTATGTCTCAATTTCTTGTAGTAGTGGAAAGTCTTCTTCTTTATACCTTTCTTCATTGAAGTTTGATTACCATATTTCTTATTTTCACTTTGGTTTATGAAACCATGATATATCTCCCATTGACCTCTTTCTCTATAATTTTATTGATCCTTTCCCTTCAACAAATGGGTATGTTGCTTGACCTCAAGTTTATCTTCATCAATAATTTTTTCCTATGATCTAATTATTAAACCACATAAAGAGTCAAAGGAACAATCCTTACCATCATCTTCTCTGGAGGTCCAACTTGCACAAAACGTTAAATAAAAGACATCATAGGGTGTATTAAAATACATTAAGATCCATTGTAT
Source organism: Picea sitchensis (assembly GCA_010110895.2). Lineage (NCBI taxonomy): Eukaryota > Viridiplantae > Streptophyta > Pinopsida > Pinales > Pinaceae > Picea > Picea sitchensis. The sequence goes on from SNQJ01S0050573.1 coordinate 5,491, forward strand.
GAGTTGACCATCCTTATTTGGAAAATCCTTTTTGCATTCAACCAATTTCAACTAAAGCTCCTTTCCACAAGACACCTAGTCTGCATTCAACCAATTTCAACTAAAGCTCCTTTCCACAAGACACCTAGTCTTCAATTGTTTCAAAAAGAGAGAGGATCCAGAGAGATCAATTCTTTCTCAATTTTCATAATCTAACTTTCATTGGTTCGATCAAATAGAGTCTTTATATTCTTCCAGAAAACATTGAAGTAGTCGATACCACTTCTATGAAAGTGAATATCCCTAGATATGTGGGTCATTATGATTTCTATATTATCATCCTTCTTCTCATTGATGAAAAACTTCTACTGGTCATCCTTTAGATTTGGAACTGTAGTTTCCATATCTTGAGCCCAAATTCCATATATGTGGCCTTTCAAAACCATAGGCTCTGTCTTGAAACTCATAATACCAATCTCTAGATCTAATAATAGATTTAGTCTACAAGTCAAAACCCTGAGTCAATCTACTATACATATTCGACTTGTTAGGAGCGTGTACAACCAACAACCTCCATAACACTTGTAGACAACATGATACATCTTAAGCCACTAGCTTTGATACCATGTTGGATAATAATAGGATTAGGTATATCGAAGAACCAATATTTTAGGACAGTGGTGATGTCTAAATACATAGTTACAACACTTAAGCTCAACATACATAGTAGTGTAAGAAACCAAAATATTTCCATATACAATACATTTCACTTGCTTTTTTAGATTGATCCGTAGTGACATATTATATATAACCAATATGTAACCAACTCCCTTGAAGTGAGGAATACGTGTTATACATATATTGGTTAGGTTCATAACACACTACTTATTTTTTTCCTTTTTTTGCACACTAGTTGACTATTATGTTCTAACTACCTGACTAGTCAATCATCTAGGCCATCCCTTAGTTGACCCCTCTAGTTGATTGTTGACTGTTGATATATTATATCTAGAATATAAAAAGGTGTGATGAACTTGCATAGCCTATTGTTCCAACAAATCTTGATAAGAACAAAATGACATACGTATGAAAGGGTTTTCTTAAATTCTTAGTTTGTCTCTTCATGGGTAGTACAATCTAGTTAGAAATTTTGGGTAGAGAATAAGACTAGGAGGGGTACCATACTACGAGAGGAAGAGGAGATAAAAAATATTTCTCTTCATGTACTCTTGATTGGTCTTGTATATCTCAATAAGTTGTCATATGCAGAGGAGAGCTTGATAACTTGTGACACATAGAGGGAAAAAATGAAACCGTCCTAGAGTTTGATTTATGGATTCACTAATTGTGGGTCAAAGAGAAAGAAATATAAACTGGGAAGTAGTTCACTATTTCATTTTGAAACTAAGAAGACTACCTTCCTTGTAGTAAAGGAAATCTAGTTTCTAGGGATTGTGTGAAAATAAAATTTATCTAGGTTCCAAGGAAGAGGAGAATACAATTTTATTGCATCAACATCTAATCACCAAAGAACTGAAGGGGTGAGACCTCTCTAAGAAGAAGAAAGAGAAGGAATTTGTTATTGCTTGGCTATAATCCAAAGAGAACAAGAATATTAATTGTACACTAGTGTTTTTCCTAGCTGTGTGTGCGAAGAGAAGATTAAAGGTGGTAAATTTTCCTTTAGCCTCAAGTCATTTCAGGTAGGAATAAAAAATCTCTAGTTGAGCCTAATTTGTAATGTATTAAACTAGGAGATTCTTGGATTTGAGAAAACATCATCCTTTATGTTGGTTTTCCCATATGGGTTTCTAGTGTAAATCCTTAAAGTTCTATTTGTGTGACTGAATGAGTTTATTTCTTTGTATTCCTTAGTTTAATAAATAATTACATTTGAAAATAACAATAGTATATTCATAAGATAATTACATGATAAGGTTGGTGAATTGTGATCAATCATAAGTTTAGTAATTATTGATCAAGGTAATGTTAGAAAATGGACTTCCATGCTAAACCTATTAGGAAAAGAGAAGACATATTTCATCAAGAAAGTAAATGAAAAAACAATCAAATAATACACATAAATTTTACCTTGGAAACCCAACTCAGGAAAACCAACATTCCTTGAGCATATTGCTCTTTTTTTTCTTATTCATTCAGAATAAAAAGTTACATGACTAACCTTGGTCTACACCTAAGACATAATCACAAGCATGCTCTCTTGCTTTACATAAGAACAACCCTGCAACCCTGCAACCAATTCAACTTACATCTACATGACCAATAATCTATTGCTAAATATTAGCATGAAAATCAACTTAATACAATGACAATACACATTATTTATAATCTTTATAGTATGAAAAAACCTAAATCATGGTGCAAAAAAATGGTTATGGATCCACGCAGATCATTGGCTGCAAATCCTACGAATCATAGGATTTTGTTACAATCGACTACCATTCATATTATCAGTAGACCTCTAGTTTTTCTTCAGTCAGTTTCCACTTGACCTTATGATGAACTCTTATCAACTGACCTATTGACTTGCTATCAATCACTTCGACTCCCAACTTCCCCATTAGATCACTACGAACTTCGACTTGACCATCAACTCGACTTTCACTACAAATAATATAATAACCCAACATTCTCCCACTTGTTGTCTTCTTTGTTGAAATGGGAGCTTCCCAAAATTTTGTTCACAGGCCTAGGTAAGCAATGCCCAGCCTATGCACCAAGAGAAATTCACAATACTCACAAAATTGGTCAACGAGTTTGCTATTTTTTCCAATGTGTCTACTTTCTCCATAAACACCTTGTTGTTTTCCACCATGTCTCTCATGAAATGGTATTGTACATCAATATGCTTCATCCTGGAATGATAAGATGGGTTCTTTGCTAGGAATATTGTGCTTTGAATGTGATAGTTTATATTCATAGTTCTATGCTTAAACCCGATACCTTAACACAACCTTTGCAACCACACTGCTTCTTTTCTTCCATGAGTGGCTGCCATGTATTCAACTTCTATTGTCAACAAGGCTATGATTTTCTATTTCTTATTCATCTAGATAATTTATCCATTAAACATATTGAACACATATCCACTGATCGAACTTCATTGGTCTATATCTACAACCTAATCGATGCTGAAAAATTGATGTACATTTACTTCATTGTCATCTTCATGCTTCCATTGGTAGCATAACCATAATATTTTGTGCCACACAAATACTTGATCACTCTCTTGACAACTTTCCAGTGACCTTTCCTAGGTGTCAACATGTATTTTCTTAATACTCCCACTACATGAGTAATTTCTAGTCAAGCGAAAATGATATCATTCATTAGACTACCAACAACACTTACATAGGTAACATATACCATGTCCTCTATTTCTTCCTCTATGTTTGGACACTGTTCAACAATTAACCTTGCTCCCTTAGGAATTAACACCTTGACAGGTTTTCAATCCTGCATGTTGAAACACTTCAAGATTGTTTCAAAATACTTCCTCTAGTTCAACCAAATAATTCTAACTACCTAATCTCTATTGATATCCATTCTCAGAATTAATTTTGTTGCACCAATATCCTTCATGTCTAACTTGGAGGATAGTTGCTTCTTCAACTCCTTTATTTCATCCATGTTGTTTCCGACCAACAACATGTCATTGACATACAAATCTACATTTATGAAACACCCACCTTCTTCCTTGGAATATACATAGTGATCAACCTTACTTCTCACAAATACAAAATTAAGAATGTAGATGTCAAAATTTGGATACTGCATCCTTGGCAATTGCTTTAGACCATAAAGGGATATTTTTAACTTGCACACTAGCTATTTCTTTACCTTTACTGCAAATCCTTCAGGCTGTTTCATTTATATTTCTTATTCTAGATCCCCATGTAGGAACATTGTCTTCACATCCATTTTCTCTATTTCAATATCAAATGCTATAGCCAGAGACACTGGTACTCTAATGGAAGTTAATTTTTCAACAGGGTAAAAAATATCACCGAAGTCGACTCCTTCGACTTGGGAATATGCTTTTGTTACGAATCAAGCTTTGAATTTATCGACTTGACCTACCGCATTCATTATTTTCTTGAATACCCACTTGTCACCGATATGATTTCTTCCATTAGGTAATTCTACTAAATCCCACATCTAATTCTTGTGCAAGGATTCCATCTCTTTAACCATGGAATCCTTCCAGAGTTTCCCTCTATCGATTCGATTGCCTCCCTAACCGACTTGGGCTCCTCGTCAGTTGAATTTAACACAAATGTAAAAAGGAATTCAACTATACCTTTAAATTGGTTTTCTTACTAATTTATACCTCAAAACCAAGGTCAACTATTCAACATCTTCATCTGATTCAATAAACTCTTTGAATAATCTTCTTCATTCCTCAGTTCAAACCTCACCTTTTCTGGATCTTTCTTTTTTTGAACCATTTCTGACTTGGACATACCTTTGAATTCCATGAAGACCACATATCGAATATACATTGTTTTCCTCCATATTGGACCCCATAGATTATATCCTTTCATTCCTTCCTTGTACTTAATGAAAATACACTTGACTTCCTTCTTGTCCAACTTGCTCCTCTTTTCCTTGGGAACATGCACAAATTCATCACAACCAAATACTTTGAGATGTGAAAGTGAGGGATTATTACCAAACCATACCACATGTGAATTTGAGTCAGCTAACACTAATGAAGGAAAAATATTAACCAAATATTTTGTAGTGTTGACTGGCTCTGTCCAAAATTCTTGTGTGAGCCTAGCACCACTGAGCATGCTCCTTTCCTTGTCCATCAATGTCATGTTCATTCTCTTGGAAACTCCATTTCACCATGGGGTATATGGTGTGGTATTTTTGTGTGCTATTACACACTCATTGTGTAACTTATCAAATTCCTTTCCACATGATTCACCAACATTTTTAGTTCTCAAAACCTTGATCTTCTTATCTGTTTGGTTTTCCACAAGAGATTTAAAATCTTTGGATTTATTGAAAAAAAATGATTTCTTCCTCAGGAAATATATCCATATCTTCTTGGAAAAATAATTTATGAAGGAGACATAATATAGGGATCCACCAAGTGAAGGGATTGTTATAGTCCCAAACACATCTCTATGTATCAATTATAGAATCCCCTTTTCCCTTGTCACTCTATATGGGAACCTAACCCAATTGTTTTTTTCCATATATGCAATGTTCACAAAAATTGGCTTCCAAATTAAAATCAATAAAGTCGAGTCAAGTTTAGGAACAACAATGTTGTTACATCGAGTCAAGTCAAAATTCCTTAACAACTTATATAAGGTTTCAATCCAAACACCTTTCATTAAGACAAACACACCCCTAACCATTTTGCACATATCCTTCTGAAATAGAGTGTGCACACCCGCATCACTCGTTTCTTTCCAAACCCATAATATGTAGCACACTTCGAAGGGTTATACTCCTCCCATATTGCAATATTAGTTAGACTCTTCCCCGTCCAAAAATTTTGGTTGTCGATTGATCCCCCAAGAACACATACCCCCCTTGATATCTCTAATATTCATAGAACAAATATTTGTGAGGTGTCATATGAAAGGACACTCCTACTTCGATCAACCAAACATCTTGATCCAATTGTGTATAGGTCGACGCTAGATACACTTCACCTCCTTTATTCAAAGTAGTGTTTCTCTCAGTCAACTGCTTCTTGTTGAATCTGTTGAAAAGTCAACAAGAAACATGTGTCTAATTTACTTTTCCCTTAAATAAATTGGACAATAAATATCAATCTATTATCTCATTTATAATTGAGTGATTTGGCGTTGTAACAGAATTATAAGTGTAGTTAAGTGAGTTAAGCCCAGTTATACTAGTTGTAACTAAAATTGCACTAGTGAGAGTTCAGTGAATTAATTATTAATTAATTCACAATCAGTGAACTCACATGCAACTGAAGATTCGCCATGGTTAACTACATGCATGTCAGATTCAGTGGAGACCTAGTTGAGATAACAGGTGAAAGGGACAGTTTGGCTATCAGTTGTGATTTGAGTGAAGTGCACTCATGCAATCACACATGCAGTGGATATGCTTATGAGCATGTGAAAACTAGGAAATTCAAATTCGTTGTGAGAATTCTAATTGCAGGGATTGTGTAGAGGAGGCAGGTTGTCTGGACACAGAGAATTGGCACATGTATTTGCTGAATTTTTTGTATGACAATGTGAGACAATTATATTGTACTGAGATCTCTTGGATTAGAGTTTTGTATGATATTGTTTCATGATCCATGATATACATAATATATGATAGTGGGGTTTTTATCTTTACGCTTTCCCAGTAAAACTTCTGTGTTATGTGTTCTTGATATTTCACTTTGTGATCATGGTTTAATTTTCCACAAGAATATTAGTAGAAGCAATTTTGTATTTAACAGTGGAATATAATTGTTAGATCAGGAGAATTGCAGGAAATACTTAAATTGTATTGAAATTTCTACATGGTATCAGAGCCACAGAGCCACGGAAGTGAGGTGTGGAAATAATAGTATTTTTGCAAGTCTCGTCTCTAGCAGGGTGCAGACCTTAGTGCATAAATTATCGCACCCTACTCAAAGGAGAGGTGCGAACTTCATCAAGATTCTTGCAGGCTTCTCAAAGGAGAGGTGAAAACCTCCCTCACCCCACTGTGCATTACAATGCGAACTTCCTTGTGATTTTTGCAGGTTGTACACTGGTAGGGTGCGAACTTCCTCAACAAGTTCTTAGGCTAGACACTGGTAGGGTGAGAAATTCCCTCAGGATGCTCTTAGGTGGGGTGCAAAACTCCCAGGGAAAGAGGGATTACAATAGTTGAGTTTGTGATTGGATAACATTCGAATTTGCAGGACTTTCTTGGTGCGACAGTTGATTCAAGATCGAAATGTCTTTCAATGGCTTGAGGTTGGAGTATGCACTCGAGGGTAGCTCAAACTACATTTGTTGGAAGTATAGGATGGAGGCATTACTTGAAGACAATGGATTGAAGGAATACATTGACAAAGATGTTCCTAAGACGGATGCGACAGACACTGCAAATCTTGATGCATGGCAAAAGAAAGTGGCAAAGGCGAGGAGGATTCTGTTGGAGGGAGTATGAGACCACATTGTCTCAAGTCTCCATGGGAAAACCACACCACATGAAATGTGGAAGGTTTTGACGGATCTATTCCAAAACAGTAGTGACCGTAGGAAATTGGCGCTCAAAGATAAACTCAGGAAGATCAAGATGGAGAAGGGCGACTCTATTGCAAAATATCTCATGAAGTTTGTCCAATGTCGGGATGAGCTTGGAAGTGTGGGAATAACAGTTGCTGCTGATGATTTAGTGAGCTTGGCTCTCCTAGGAATTCCCAAGAGTTGGCATAGTTATCAAGACTCTATCAATGGAAGGGAAGAATTTCCATATTGGGAATGACTATGGTTGGATCTAGTGCAAGAGGAGTTCAGGCGGAACACCAGAGATGGATCTTCATCAAAGTGTGATGATGAAGAGGATTTTTATTTGACTGCCAAGGCAAGGAAATGTAAAGGGAAGAAATTCCATTCAAAATCCGAGTCTAAAGTCAAGAAGCTGGATTTGTCCAAAGTGAAGTGTTTTCACTATCATGAACATGGGAATCTCGCTATTAACTGTCCATAGAAGAGGAAGAACAAGACGGTTGCTGGAGCTGCAACTGGTGAGTCTCTTGTCTCACAATTTGAACTTGACTTATCTTTGATCTCATGCATGGATTCAAGTGCATCGGTATCGGTGTGGTATTTGGATAGTGGTTCTTCCTACCACATGATGGGGGATAAAGAGTCTTTCAGTGACTTGGAGGAGAAAGATCTCATAATGCATATAGATATGGGCGACACTGGATGATACAATGAAACTGGTATTGGTACCATTACCTTTCAGAGGGAGTCAGGTAAATCATTTCAATTGAAAAATGTTATGCATGTTCCAGGTCTGAAGAAAAACCTGGTCTCAATTGCACTGTTGGAGGACAGAGGCTATGATGTTGTTTT
>SNQJ01S0050573.1:16695-35225 GCA_010110895.2 Picea sitchensis
TTATGAGCATGTGAAAACTAGGCAATTCGAATTCATTGTGAGAATCCTAATTGCAGGGATTGTGCAGAGGAGGCAGGCTGTTTGGACACAGAGAATTGGCACATGTATTTGCTGATTTTTTTGTATGACGGCGTGAGACGATTGTATTGTACTGGGAGCTCTTGGATTAGATTTTTGTATGAGATTGTTTCATGATCCATGATATACATAATATATGATAGCGGGGTTTTTAGATTTACTCTTTCCCGGTAAAACTTTTGTGTTATGTGTTCTTGATATTTCACTTTGTGATCGTGGTTTAATTTTCCGCAAGAATATTAGTAGAAGCGATTCTGTATTTAACAATGGCATATAATTGTTAGATTAGGAGAATCGCAGGAAATACTTAATTTGTATTGAAATTTCTACAAAATCCTGTACTGAATTCTATCTCCTTCGACTTGCAATACATTTTGTAATGCCCAAATTTATTGCATTTCCAACATCTTCTTTTCGACTGGAATTGGGATTTAGATCTACCGTTCAAATTAGAATTTCTACCAGATAATTTGCCTTTATATTTGTCGAATTACCGACCTATCACCATTAAGGCATCTTTAGTCAATCCTTACATGTTCTTCTATGTCATTTATTATGATATTAGAGATGTGATCACATCATCTAGCACTAATGTGGTTGAATTACTCCCTATAGCCACAACTAATCCATCCCAAGAGTCTGGAAAATAACATAATAGGATAATACATTTCTCCTCATAAGTTATTTAATATCCACATACCAAAATTGGCTTACTACAGTATTGAATGCATTCAAATGCTCAGTTACCGCGCTCCCATCACTCATCCTCAGAAGATACAACTTCTTTCTAAGGAACAACTTATTTACAAGGGATTTTGATTGGTACAAACTTCCCAACTTGTCCCACATTTTCTTGGTTGAGTCTTCACCTAAGACATTCAACAACATTGAATTTGCAAGACAAAGCCTATTCATACTCCTTTCCCTTCTCTTGATTTTCTCCCATTCTTCCCTTGACATAATCGTCGAAATGGTTCTTAGAGCGACTGTTGCCCATTTTTATCGATCTAAAAGGAGATCCTCAATTTTAAGCTTCCAAAAATGGTTACATATCCACACATATCATTGGCTATAAATCCCCACAAATATTGGGATTCCATTAAGTTGATTACCGACCGGATTACCAATCAACTACCAACTGAACTCTAGTTCATTTTCAGTCGGTTGTGATTCGACCTCCTAACGAACTCTTGTTGGATGACCTCTCGAATTGTTGTCGATCAATTTGACTCTTGAATTCCTCAGTCAATCACTTTGACCTTCGACTTGACCATCGACTCGAATTTCATTGCAAACAATATAACAACCCAATATGTAACCCTCTGATTCAAAAGAATCATGGTGAATTAACGATCGTACACGATCTATTCATACTTTTTTAAAATCGAAGTTTAATTTTGTTTTATACGATTTAATTTGTCTTGGGTCGAGGTTGCATGAACTCATTAAGTCAAAATAATGTTTTCACTTTAGTGAGTTTTGTTATAAGGGATTATTCACATGATTTCTATTTTTCTAGGTGTTGTTTGCATTGATGATAATTAGGCTAATATGAAATCATTGACCCATATTCTATTTGGAACTTTTGGGTGGTTATCATCTAGATATATCCTTATTTTTACTTAATGAGTAAACGAGAAAACATGGAGGCATGTTTTAGGTGGATATCATTGAATGTATGATAGGGTTGTGGCATGTTCAAAGCATGAAAGTTGTTGGATTACACTGCTAATGAATGCAACAAGATCTATTTTGGAATTTTTTATTCTTAACACTATGTTTGGCCCTTAAAATACCATAGGAAATAATCAAACTTGTTACACTTTAGGTATTTTTCATCTAAATTGTGCAATTGCCACTTGTTGATGTTAAACATAAGCATCTAGTAAAAATAAGTTCCTTATTTCTCTGAACTCATCAAATTGGTGACACATGACAAGGGTCCTAGGTCCACTTAAAGGATGGGATGGTACAACAATGATTGTTGGATTCAATGCTAATCAACAATCTTTTCTCAACTTCATAACTTTTTATGCCATCTTCTATAATTCTTTTGAAAATCGATCAATTAATGCAAGTTCCAAAATTTCACCTTAAACTTGAGGTTTGCAGGATCTAATCCCCATGAAATTTCAACGTTAGGGATGATCTGAAATACTAATTAACAACTATAATATTTCACTTTGCAACCCAAGAGAATAAATACCATATAAGTGTACTTAAATACCATGATGCTTCAACCATGAGGGAACACTTTTCTAGGCATATAATACATCTAAATTATCTTATTACAACATATTATGATAGTATGAAATGCACATTTTATCTTCAATAGATGTGTTAAATCACTTACCCAATTCAACTATATGTTATTCCAAATCAACATGAACACGAAGGGATTAAGTCCACTCAATCATGAATAAAACATAAGCTAAAAATCAAACATGCAAATACAAAATTTTGGACAACTGAAAACCATACACACACATATAAAATATAAAGTAGAAGTACATACCATATATTTATCACAAAGTTGGTACAAGTCAAGTTCTCCAATCCTTAGCTAGATAAGCCATAAGAAAACCCTAGCTACAAACTCCTCCTAGCTAGGAATCACTCCCAACCAAAGTTGGTCACTCCACCAAAGATACTCAACATGATAGCATCAACACTAGCAAGTCCTCCCTGGCACATACATCAATATTGTATCTCACAATATTTCCACACTAGCACACTTGTCCTCCTCAATGTTTTCAAACCCTGAACATGTTGCATCACACAAGTACATGGTAAGAAAACTATAATGCTAGCCTCCAAGTCCAGATGTCCATCCTAAGGTTTGAGTCCTCCAACCTTTTGATGTTTATATTGGTTAATATCCAAACAATAAACTCACGAGGATAAAGCATCCCCCGTGCATTTTTATAGAGGTGGTACTCCTCTTTATGTTCTGAAAGATATATCTTGATACTTGAAATATTAAAATAGAAGATACTTAAAAGAAACTCCAATCTTAATCGCTCAACAAAATACAAAATACTAATGACTAAAAAATAATATATTCACAAAGAAAATTATGAGAAGAGGACCATGAATCTTCAAAAACTAAAATACAATAAACCTAGAATATTGTACAAAAATAAAATAACTATTATATGAAAAATCATAAAATTTTCACATCCATCACAATATCATAAATTTTGATCCCATTCACAAGAAGGAAAAGACATAGGTCCACAATTGAGATAACTTTAAAAGAGTATTTCATTCAAAATAAGAGAGAATATGATAGGTGCACTTCAAACATCCCATGCTCAATAACTTAGAGTTTGAGAAATCATTGAAATTACACCCCAAAGTAGTTCTTTTGGTAGTTAAAAAATAATTGTCTTAATAGTCTATTTTTCAATGAATAAAAATATCATTCGTCCAAATGGAATGGGATGGGGCTCATGTGGACCATAAAAATAAAGTGAAACAGGGCTGAATGTGTAAAGAAGAAAGAAGGAGACGATCATAAATCGATTATGTTTTTCAAGAATGACAAGACATAATTGGATGATTCTTGAATGAAAAGAGAAAAATAATAGAGAAATTATGAAAGATGTGATCAATTTACTCACTATGATGGATTTATCTCTCTCACTATCTACTGGCCAATGTTTATTTTGTATTCTACTTTGTTGGGATTCTTTGCTCGATTATAACTTCCATTTCTTGATATGTTTCCATTATTTTGATTAAAGCTTTCTTTAACCAATTTTCAATATAATCCCTCATTGGCACGGCAATTACTTCTTGCCTTACTCGTATGTCAAATAATGAATCCTCTATCCCTCAGTAGTCAATTGAAATTTGATGTATTGTATCTTCTATATATTCATCTAGATCCAACTTAATTAAATTTATATAATACTCTCCCCTCTTGACACTTATAGTGTCAATATCAACCAATATTTATTTTAAACATTTTATTCTTTTAATCCAACATGCCTTTAATTGTTTAATGCAAATTGGGGAGGGTAGGTATTCTTATTTTACTTTAATCTCACTCATATTTGAAACTTTAGTAAAAAAGGTATTAATTTCCCCTTTATAAAACTCCTCATCATTTTCCAAATCAACTTGAAGAAACTATTTCAAATTCATCATTTTTTATGCCAAGGAAATGAAACTATTCACTAGTTCCCATGTCTCAAGAATTAGAGACAATATGTTCTTAATATTTTCTCCAACATATCTTATGACTGCAATAACTAATCTTTATGTCCCTCTTAATTTTGAGCTAGACTCTGGCGTTGCATCAAGAGTTTTCCATGGTTGCATCGTAGCAATTGGGCCAACAAATATGGATGGGGGCATTAGGGCAATCTCCAATTCTCTAATCCTATCCTTGAGAGTAGCATTTTCACTCTCCATATCTTCTATTGACATATTCAGTGCATAAACTATGGATTCATGGATGTACACAATTCTCGATGGTGGGACTCCATTTAGGTCAAGTGTTGAGCTTGCATTTCTTTGAACTTTTTTGTTTCTTGAATTTTGTTTTTCAAAAAATAATTTCTTTGAAACTTTATTAAATAGAGTGCTATGAAAAGTCATAGATTCTTCTTCAAATATAATTGGTTCTTGTGTGACCCATTTTGCTGCAACTTCTCTACTTTCCTACACTCTTTGTTCATCATAGGGGAATTCTATGTCCTCAATGTTTGCATCCAGGTCCATGTCTTCAAGAGAGATTTCATCTTCAGGTTCAACCTCATTTGTTCCTTCCTAATTTATCCACCTTTTTAGTTTACTAGTTACTGAAATCTTATGGGGTATTTCAAGACTTCCCTTAGGAGGATTATGGTCACCTCCATCATTGAAATTGTCCATTCAATATTTCTTTTTCTCTTGAGCTATATGTTGAGTTCTCTGCTTTTGTGGGCCAATTTTTTGTGAAACATTAGGAGACCATGTACTCCTTTCATTTACAACTTTTCCATGTTGTCGATTTTTTTCAGTAGTGCTAACCACAATTTCAATATCTTCTTGATTTATTTCAATAGGAATTGCTTGAGGACTCTGGCTATCCCCTTCCTCTTCTCCAAATAAAAATATATTTTCAAATGCAACACTGTAACCCACAAAAATCATATGATTCATGAGCATCTGATTAGTGTCGAACCTTTTAACTTCATTTGCTAGTTTTAAATTGAATTGGTCGAATTGAACCGAAAATTCATCGATGTTTATAATACTTTCCAATACTATTTATCCAATCCTCCAAGGAAAATGAATACATTTCCTTTTCCTTTTATCAAGGAATAAATGAGCCTAGAATCTATTTTGTCTGCACACTTCTACTACAAACATCTTATTTGATACATAATATGGAAGGTGTGAGGGTCTTTATTTGGAACAATAAACTCTGATGACGCTAAAATGTTCCATTGTTTCAAAACTTCCTCTTTTATCTAGAAATGTTGTTCCTTCTAAAGACAATCTTGAAGTACTTGGTCCAAAAACGAGCTTCTTAAAGGGAGACATAAATGAATTATGCACTTCATAAAAATGGTTCATGGACTTTTGTCTCCATAAGGCAAGGTACCATGTCTACACTGAGTCAATTTTGCAGTTGTTGTGTTTGGATAAATGAATTCCTTTAAAAACATGACAATACATGATGACAAATATTAAATACGAGGACATATAAAACTTCTTACTCTTTTTGAAAATTTCTAGTTGAAAATATAGTTCACCATAAATAATATTCGCCCAATCAAAAACTTCTTTTTCATGAATGGAGAAATATAGGATTTATAGAATGTGACGAGGAATATTAGTAGTGTATTCTTGTCTAGCCACCCTAGAAAACAACCATGCCATTTATCGGTAGGGGTTCCTTAGAAAATTAACCTAGATAGTTGATAGGTCTTTTGACATCATGGACAAATATTCCATATATTCTTGCAAAATCTTGAATCCACTATTTCTCACCTTCAAGAATTTTTTAGCTCCATCCCTCTGGAAGGCAGTCGTTGGCTCTGAAAGTCTAAGAATTCTTTTAAAGATAGAAGGACTTAAAGAAATTGGGGATTCCCCTAGAAGATGAATTATCCATTGGTTCTTATCAAACTTATTTATACTCCAGGAAATCAGTTCTTTGCAGTTGAAAACATCTGAAACATAACCTACTGAAGCAATTCCGGATGTCCAAATATGATTAATATTTCTCTCAGAAAGTGGAAATCTCGAATAATATATATAGGCTCTCGACCACTGCAATTTCTAGTCTTATTTTCCAATTGAGTTTATGGTATCCCCACAAAAATGCTCTCTCCTTCTGGTTGTCATACTAAATGAAGTTGGTGAACTATTGCAAAATTCCTTTTTTCAAAATGTTATTATCAAGGTAACCCCATTTATTATACAATACTTCAGAGCCTTTGGTTCAAAGATATTTTAATACAAAATAATCTTGAAATTAATGGAGGAGAGTCTCGAGAATGTCACCATTAATTGTGGACTTTTACACTTAACCATTTGTTATCTCTGTGAGATTTGCATTAAATGTTCATTGGAGAATATGACAATATTAGATGATGATTTACCGTGGGGCGGAGGAGGATCGAAGGTAAGTGAAGAAAAGATGGAGTGATGATGAACCCACGAACCCGACATGAAAACTTGTAAAAATGACTAAGTATGAGAACTCAATTGGGATAAAGGGTATGTGAAATGAACAATGAAATCAATGTGAACCCGTGGAACTACGATAGATTTTCAATATTTTGACTAATTAAAAAAGTGAATCAGTCAGACGTAGAGGATTAGGGTAAGTGGAGTGTAAGTGAAATATGGAAAATAGACTAAGTATGGAGGATCGGTTGGACCTAAGGGTCACGGTGATAGTGAGTGAATCATATAACTCCTTTAGACCTGCAATGAGGCTTTTCAAGAAAAATTCTAAGTGTAGATGCGAAATGAGGGCGACGGAACAAGAGGGTGCATTTTGGAGACCGCAAAGTTTTGTATCTAAAGGAAATAAAGTTTTGTAGACCCATGACAAAGTTGAAATTTTTCTAAGTATGGAAAAAAATATACAAGAAATAATTTACAAGGACTTATCATATTTAAGGATCAACAAAACCCTAATTCTTTAGATATTTCATCAACACAAGCACTTAGACCTCCACAAAACATCAAGAATACAATAACTAAATCTTCTTCCAAGCAAGGAATCACACCAAGATCAAGACTCATTAAACTAGGATATCCATGATTGTTCCCTAGAAACTTCCATTCTTCACATAATAATAAGACTCCAAAATCATGAAAGCAATTAGATCTACTCTCTACGTCTTCTACTAGGATAGAAAACCTAGCACTACAACAAGAGGCACAAGAAAAAACATCATCACCTCCAACATCATTTTCTTCTTTAGGGTTTACAATCATAACAAAAACCCTATTGTCTCATAAGAGCAAACCCCAATATCAATACACAAGAGTAATCTCTCTAAGAAAAACCAATATGTCTCTCTCTCTTCTTGTTGTATCTTAGGGTTACCTCGTTAACCCTAGTGACTTTCTCCCTAAAAGAATATCCAAGAAAATACAAATATTAGAGTACAATGATGATAATAATACAAGATCTATATCCTCTCTTTATATATAGAGTTATTGAGGAAGGTTAACATAAAACAAGGGAATAATTCAATACAAGTGACCAACATGGAAAATCCATATGGAGTACTATACAATATGAGCACACACAAGTGTCATACTAGCATTTATCTAATCCCCAATGTGAAACACCCTCTATGAAAAATCCTCCTTGGGATCAACACCTCTCCTCCAAGATGGTGCACTCTCCAACAAGTTGTTAGTGACCCAACCCTTCTTCTTCCATGGTGGTCCACTACCCAAGTGTCCTCATTATTATAACATAACATCATTGGATGCCCTTATTTATCCTTGATCCCTTACACCCAAGTCATTTGCAGCTTGATCCCACTTAGATCCCAAATAACAAATCCTTTTTAACAATCCACATGATACTCTTCTTCATCAAAGGCACATGTACACAATGTTTTTTTTTCCAGCAAAGGCTTATGTACCACCTAAAGTCATTAAAAAATATAAAAACATGAAAATTACACACTTCTGAGTGGATTTTATGGGATAACCACTTTGTAACTCCTTGAATCTTGTGGAAAAATGGTCTCAACTATATTGAAATGGTATAAAAGAGACCTAATGGAAGGATAAAGGGAGCACTATTTCTATATTGGAGCTATCATCAAGCCTTAAGCAATAATAGCCATTTAATCCATGAGGTTTTTATGACCACCATCTCCTTTGAAATCATTGTTTCCCACAGTTCCCATCTCCCTTTGGTCTTCCTCTTCTTTTCATGGAGTAGAAAAATGGAGGTGAAACAATCTTGAGTGGCTTGGGGTTGTAGCAATCTAGGCAGTGGTTATGGGTAGAGCCAAAAACAAAAGTGAGGTAACAATTTTTTTAATTTGTTGTCAATTTCAATAAAAATTGGATATATCTCTTCTTTCCCTCCCCTAAAAATATGAGTTTTATGCATCTAATTGATCTACTTTCAGTATTTAGTAGTGGTTCTAACTTGCCTGACAAGTTTATTTAAGGCAGTTATTAAGCATTTCTTTCATTTTACACCATTTGTTTGAGTAAGGTTCTTGGTTGTATTGTGTGCAGGATTGTGAATTTGGGAAGGAGCAAAGAGGTTTGGAACAAAATTAATATACCAAGCTCATCTCCAATCGTCTGTTAAACTAGGTGATAATTAGTTTGATTCATTTTAAACTACTATAAAGAAGGATCATCATTTCTCTTTGAAACCCCAATCTATTATGGTCCACCCTAGCCATATGATAGATAGAATTTATCTGCAAAACTCATGCATGGTGCTCCTCCTCTAATTGTGTTCCACATGTTGTCTCATGCACCCAATTATACTCTCATATTTTCCAATATGGTCACTAATCTCTAGTGCTCCTCCTTAACCTCTATGTTTGGGTCCACAACCAACCTCCATGAAATATGCTCCTTAACCTAATGTCCTCAAGTCAAGTGTCCAACCTCCAAGGTGCATATCACATGGTCGTAAGCTCCCAGAGCCAAGTTCCCTCTTCCAAGTGCTTAACACTCCTCCTAGGTAGGTACCTCCCCTAATAGAGAAACCAAATCCCTCATTGTGTGCACACGATGGGTCAATTTTCATGCTAATTAGGGTAAAAAAATCCTAGGTAAGGGGATTATTCTAAGACTCCAACCAAGGTCTAGCTTCCTCCTAGTTTGAGCCATCCATATGTCCATGAAGCATCTCCAAGGGAATAGCACTGGGTGAAAACACTCTTCGAGTGACCCCAAAAGCTAAACTATTCACCAAATTTCCTTTAATTTCTAGTATCCAAACATTTGGAAACACATGGAGCACTATGAGACATGTAATGTTGAATGTGAGGAATATATCAATAGATAGTTTAGTTGAAAAATAAACTAGATAATTGGTAGTTTGTTCACATAATGATTTATTTGGATTAAGTATAAATACAATTCCAAATTTATTGTTGGCGGGGGAAGGGGGCTTAGGAATCATGGAATATATTAAGAAATAATTTCTTTGTAATTTTCACTTTGTCTAATTGGCTTCCTAAAACAATTATCATTCAATTTTTAAGATCGATTGGCCCCAAAATTGTTGTATTATACCTATTGTTCAATACATGATTAAATTAATTTTTTTCCTTAATTACTTATGTTTTTGAATATATGTTATGCATTTATTATATGACATTGTTTGGGTTGCAATAAGTGGTTTTAGAGCTTAGTTTTTCTTTGGAAAGTAATCGGTATTTTGAATGTTTTGCATTGATATTATAGAAGGAGAGACTATGAATATAATTTTCACTGAAATAATTATTGAATATCATATGATAGAGAGATGAGGAAAGTGAGTTCCTCTTTGAGGAGGACCAGGAAGACCCCAAAGAGGGAGAATACAAATCCAAATATGATGTTATAGAGTTACTACATACATTTACAATGATATTGGATGCCACAAAATATTCTCAATGAAGAGGAGTGGTGATATAACTATATGGTGAAAGTGAATATGAAAGTAGAATAGGAGGTTCCACAACTAGATATTAAAGCCACACTATCAATAGAGGAAAAATTAATTCAGGAAATTAAGAATTTGGGAGGAAGACTAAGGTTGGACACATATGTATATCTCGAAGCTCGAATCCATAAGAGATAATCAATCGGATTAGAGAAATGGAGAATTTTTTGAATTTAAACAAATTAGATATCCCAATATATTCATATTTGTTTTCATGAAAATGAGAGGACATGCTTCATTTTGGTGAGATAATCTGCAATTGGAAAGACAACAAAATGAATGGGAGAAAAAATAAAAGATTGTATGGGATGGAAGGAAAATTAAAAGGTGATTTTTTCCCTTTTGATTTTTATTTGTAATTTTTGAGGTAGTGAAAAAATTAGACAAAGGGAAATAACTATAGGGAAATAAAGGAATATAGATTTTTTTTATAGGTTGTCATTTAGATTAGGTAAGAATGTAGAAGGTACTAAATATATTGCAAGGTATGTTAATAGGCTTATATTTTCTATATAAGATGAAACTAGTTTGCTGAATTTTCGATATATTGCATAAGCATATCAATTGGATTTGAGGGGTGAAAAAATATATTAAGAAAGAAACATAATAAAAGATGCAAAGGAATAAGAGGAAGATGAAGACAATATTTAGGAAGTGTGAAATCAAGTGAGGTAAAGGACACATAGACTAACATAAGTACAAAACATTACAATTTTAGAGAAGGTTACAATTCCAACCAGGGTCAAGGTTATGGTAGACGAAGAGGAGGAATATTTATGTAAATTTGTTTCAAATATGGTGCTCATGGACATAGATAAAGTGATTTCACTAGGAACATGAATAGAAAAAGAAGGCAAGAAGCCAAAACCAATGAAACACAAGTTGTAGTATTGATAGTTGAAGATAATGTGTCCTAGGTATAATAGGAGAAATGTGAGAAACTAGTGTTTCAAAGAATGTCACTAAATCCAACGAAGCAACCTAAAGATAGAGAACCTTCACAATAAAAAAAACTTTTGAAAACCAAGTGTATGATCAGAGGTAAATGCTGCATGGTTTAGAAAAGGGACACCAGGGTACAATGTTTGAACACGGTTTAGTAAATTTTCATATTGTAGATTATGAAGATGAAGTTCTATGTGATATGCCACCCATGGATTCATGTCATATTATGATAGGATACCTTGGTGGTTTGATTGAAATGGTTCTCATGATGGATTAAGAGAAATACATATTATATTGAGAAAGAGTAAATAAAGTTTAGATTGCTACCAATGAAAGAAGAGAATGGTGAAGGTCATAACAACAAGGTAATGCTTTTTTCTAGAATTTTTTTTTTAAGGAAGTTACGAATCAAGATGACAAAATGTTGTTTTGTTGTTTTCCCCAAAGATATTCCATGAAAAAGGGGGGATCCCATGAATTTTTCCTTGGAATATGTATATTTGGGACTTATAAATCATGATTAAACATTACACCAACAAAATGAAGTAAGATGAATAATATTTGTTGGATAAATGGACACAACAATAGAATGAACAAGGGATAGCCAAGGAAAAATACAATGAAAGAACACATTTAGACTCACTCAAGAAAATGGAGATGGAAGGAGGGGACATGAACTAAGTTCGTGACATGGTTGGCGAAGGATCGGATCCTGTCACTGAGAGGGGGGGGTGAATCAGTGACACAATAACTTTATCATTTTCTTTTATTTATGAAAACATAATTTTGACAGAATATTTTATCGTGGAACCCAATTGGGAAAAACCACAAACGCTTTTCTATTAACTGCAATTTTTTTTTTACATGTTACATAAAAGGAAGATATCACTGCTTTTCGATCAACACCAACTGATCAGGATGCACCCACACCCTTGTTCACCAACACAAACTGGTAGGAGGCTACGACCCCCTATTTAGTCAGCTACAACTGAAAAGGAAGCGCCAACTCCCTCTGCAGGCACTAACCTGCCCTTGCACCACCCAACCACCCTTATTTACTGAATTTGGAAAAAACTTTTGTATCAAGTCTTTACTGCATCTTTCTCTCCTCCTGTGATTTAATATATCTTTCGATTTGAAATACAAAGACACTTTATTCTCACCACTCTTTCTCATTTATATATTCTTCAAAACGACGTGAGTGTTATACACAGTGTCCCTTTATTTGGACCATCACACCTCTTCATTTAACTTAACCATAATCGTTGTTTTAGCATTTTTATTGTGAAGGATTTTTCATAAATTGATCACAATTATGGATCAATTTCGTCCTTTTAACTCAATCCCAAATCTATGAATTTATTTGCAGAAACCGAGTTCTGTAGAGGCACTTCCTTCAAACCATTACATGTGATCGAGTGATACAAAACCACAGGCTTATCAATTTAGCGACGTATTATATCTTTCCTTTTTAATATATTATTTCATATGAACAATGGCGGTGACCAGACGCTAGGATAAATGAGTGCTTGAGTTCTTATCAAATAAATGGTCACAATTTAATCCCCTGATGAGATGGACGATAGTTGGGACTTCGGGACTTCGTCATTTGAGACTTCGGGATTTCAACGTTTTAAATTTTAGAATAAGATTTCGTCGAACAGATTGGACAGTTCACTTTTGTTTCTCATAACCAGATCAATGGTCATGTTTAATCCTTACACTTATCCTTTCATTGATTAATCCAATGGCTGGGACTTAATAAAGCATTTAGATGGATGGCCACCATTTACTCCGGGACTTCAACTATTCTACTTACACTATCCTTCCACTATAATATGATCAATGGTTGAGAATACACCCGAAATGATCTTCAGATCAAATGACTCATGTCCACTTTGGGACTTAGGGCATCTACTGGTGGTGAAACTCCCAAAGTAAAAATACTAGAGTGACATAACTTGCTTATGTCACTTGATGAAATGGCATGAGCCGAGTGTCTGTCAGGTGTCACTCTGATTCTTGATTTGCATGTACCTGAAATGTCGATTTCAACTTGACACTTGTCATTATCTGATTGTTCCATGTGTCCTTTCTTACGTGGTCTATCACATGTCCTTGCTAACGTGGTATGTTGACGTAGATCTCCTGATGTGACACATATTCATCTCCTTGATCTAACGATTAGAATAGCATCCGAAGGATATCTCAGATCAATGACAGAGAGTGACCTCAAAATTTTGGCTTTCAAGACTTAGGGTATTTCGATATCTCAATTTCACAAATCTTCCGAAGTGAGATTCCCGAAGAATAAGCTCCTCACATATTTAGACCCAAAGTGAATTATGTTCGTTTGATCAAGATCTTAGATCAACGACTCGATCTGTCTGCGATGTTGCTTTGTCTTGGTTTATGTCTAACATCCCTCCATCTTTGCTTATCCTATCCTTCCACTTAAAGTGATCCAACGACTGACAGATATTCAGATAATCAAATTCTCAATCATTTTCGCCCTCTTATCCTATCCTTCTATTTACGGTGATCCAATGGTCATGAAGACTCTCGAATCAGATTAACGATCAAGGATGATTTCAGAACCACAACTTGCGAGTGATTTAACTCGTCACCCAAACTCCGCAATTTGAAGTTGTGAGTTGTTGGTGAGTCAACCACAATCGTCGATATTCGAAGCTATAAGATTTGATAGTCCTAACTGATTGTGGTATTGGAAATAACACGATATTTAATTCTCCTTTCGATCTCCGCAATCTATTCTTGTCATTAATATGATGATTGCGCATCCGATGGTCATGATTTAATTCGATTTAATATGATCATTTGTTGGATCAACCACAGTTGTCGATATTTGGGTTTATGAGATTTGACGATCTATACCGATTGCAGGATTATAACTAGCGAGTCGTTTAATTCTTCTTTCGCTCTCCGCAATTCATCGCACCATCTCTTCTGACCTTTGATCTTTATTCGCTAACCCTCTTGACCTTTTATCTCTGCACATCATCCAACTGTTTGACATCAACCATAATACTGTTGATATCAATGAAAATTTGTCATACCAACTTATCATCACATCAATGACATCATCTGTTGACATCAATGACAATACATCAATGACACTATGTCCAACAATCTCCCCCTTTGTCATTGATGGCAACAAACCAACTTTATACACAGTATCCCCCTGTGATGATGCTTCTCTCTATTGAAATTATTCTCCCCCTTTGACATCAATGGAAAATGGTTGCTTCCCCTATGGTAAAGATTTGTCTGTCTGTATACTTCTGATCAAAATCTGAACACGGGTAACTTATCCTGCAATCATACTTTTCTTGTCATAACTGAATGACTCCTTCTGATTTTGATTGCTGTCTCTCCCTGATTTGGTGCCAATTGATGAATTTTTTTCTTGATATATTTAGGTTGGAAGAGGGATTACTCCCAATTTATGCCTGATATATTCAAATACATCTCTGCTTAAGGGTTTTGTGAAAATATTTTCCACCTGTTCTTGTGTCGGGACATATTCCAATTTAATGTTCTTATTTCCAGCGTGATCTCTTAGATAGTGGTATTTTATGGGAATATGTTTTGATTTGGAGTGCTGGACATGATTTGTGGAGAGACTTATAGCGCTTGTATTATCACAGTGGATAATAGTAGGTTCTTCAAATACTATTTTGATATCTTGTAAGGTTTGTTTCATCCATTCCACTTGTGTGCAAGATTATGATGCTGCAATATACTCAACTTCAGTGCTAGATAGAGAAATTGAGGACTGTTTCTTGATTATCCAAGCTACCAATGATTCTCCCAAAAATAATGCTCCTCCACTTGTACTTTTTCTGTCATCTACACTACCTGCCCAATCAACATCTGAATAGGATTTTAATGTGAATGAATCCTTGCTAGGGTACCACAAACAAAGATCTATAGTTCCTTTCAAATACCTAAAGATTCTTTTTAAAACTTGAACATGGCTCTCCTTTGGTGTTTCTTGGAATCTAGCCACCATCCCAACATCCTGCTTGACATCAGGTTTGGAAGCTGTTACATAGAGTAAACTCCCAATCATTGATCTGTAGTGTTTTGGATCTATAGCTTTGGACTAATCTTCCTTGCTTAGTTTGCATCCAACTGTCATAGGTGTACTAACATGTTTGCAATATTCTAACTGGAATCTCTTAAGCATATCTTTAACATACTTAGACTGATGGATAAAGACTCCTCTTTTGGACTGTATTATTTGTAATCCAAGAAAGAAATTTAGTTCTCCAAGCAAAGACATTTCAAATTCTTGCTGCATCATCCTAGCAAAGTCATTACTCATTTTTCATCATCACTGCCAAATATAATATCATCAACATATACTTCCACAATCATCATGTTATTACCATCARTTTTACAATAAAGATTGATGTCTTCTGATCCCCTTTTGAGGCCTTGTTTTTGTAAGTAAGAATTTAGCCTTGCATACCAAGCTCTAGGTTCCCTTTTTAGCCCATAGAGTGCTTTCTTTAGTTTACAAACATAGTCTCCTTTGTTAGTTAATTGAAACCCTTATGGTTTCTCAATATAGACTTATTCTTCTAATTTTCCATTGAGAAATGTTGACTTGACATCCATTTGGTATACTTTAAATTTTTTGTAGCTGGAGAAGGCTAGGAACATCCTAATTGCCTTAATCTAGCCACAGGTGAAAAGGTTTCTTCATAGTATACTCCTTCAACTTGAGCACATCCTTTACATACCAATCTGGCTTTGTTCCCAATTACTTGCCCATTCTCATTCATTTTGTTTTTATACACCCATTTAGTTCCAATGACATTTTTGTTTTTTGGTCTTGGAACTAGTTCCCAAGTTTGATTTTTTCAATCTGGTCCAATTCTTCATTCATAGCATTGACCCAATTCTCATATTTACATGCCTGTTTGATTGAGATGGGCTCAATATGTGACAAAAGTGCTATTTCTGTTTGATACAACAATTGTCTTCTTGTTTGCACTCCATCACTCTTATTTCCATTAATCAGTTCTTCAGGATGATTCTTTTGAGTCATTCTAGAGAGTGTCTTCGTGTCTCTTCTTGGGGATTCTTCTCTTATCTACTCTTATTGAATATCATCTTCATATTCACTAGTATCCATATCATCCTCTTCCCTTTCTTCTTTATCCTCTTCTACTTCTTCTACTTGTGTACCAACTGACTCATCATCATCTTCATCTTCACTATCAGGTATAGTCTCTTGATTTTTGATCCTTATTGTTTTAAGATCATCCACCTTGACATCTACACTCTCAACAATATTATGTAATCTAATATTGTAGCATATGTATACCTTTTTGGTAGAGACATATCCAAGAAAGATACCTTCATCAGATCTAGCATCAAATTTTCGGAGATTCTCATCAAGCCTTTTGATGTAGCACTTACTTCCAAAGACCTTGAAGTATTTTACCAATGGATCTCTTCCAAACCATAGTTCATAAGGGGTCTTATTGCTATTAATCCTGAGCTGACCTATGTTCAATATGTATACTACCGTGCTCACAGCTTCCCTCCAATATCCATCAGACAATTTTTCTTCATTGAGCATATTCCTTGCAGCCTCCTGAACTGTTCTATTCCTTCTCTCAACAATCCCGTTTTGCTGAGGTGTTCTGGCAGTATATAATTGTCTTTTTATTCCATGGGTTTCACAGAAGAGATCAAAATCTTTTGAGGTGAACTCACCACCATTATTTGATCTAAGACATTTGATTTTGTCTCCTTTTCATTTTCAACAAGGGTTTTAAAGGGTTTGAATTTGTGAAGTGCTTCTGATTTTTCTTTGAGAAAACATATCCAACACATTCTAGTAAAATCATCAATGAAAAACATAAAGTAGGACTCTCCTTGCAAAATATTGGTCCTTGTAGGTCCACATAGGTCAGTTTGAACAATATCTAAAGGTTTTGAGGTTGTGTATTCTTTTTCTTTGAACCTTATTCTAGTTTGCTTCCCTAGTTGACAGTGTCTACACATAGTATTTGAGGGCTTTATGATGTTTGGAAAGTTTATTACTACACCAAGATTGTTGACTTTTACTATATTGTCAAAGTTAATGTGCCCCAACCTTCTATTCTATAGCCAACTTTCATCTACTAGATTTATATGACATTCCTCATTCATTTTTGCATCTAGTATATATACATTTTCGGGAGTTCTAGGAGCAGTGCCAACCAATTTTCCCGTGTGTTCTATCCTAATCTCACATTTCTAGGAATCAAAGATGCATAAGTTCCCCTAATCATAGGTTTGGCTGACACTTAATAGACTAGGTTTCAGTTTTTCAACAAGCAACACATTTTTGGCTTTGTCTTTTCCCAAACTCACAGTGCTTTTACCAAGTATGTTACCTGAATCATTTTCACCAAATGTAACTTTACCCTTTTGTTACTTTAAGTCTAAAAACTTGTCCTTGTTACCTGTCATATGTTTTGAGCACCCACTGTCAACATACCAGAGGTCTTTTTTATCTTGGGCTTTTAAGGCAATAAGACATTCCCTTTTTGATATTTTTTCTCTCCAACATTTCTTTTGCTCTCTAATGAACTTTGGTTGTTCTGAAACTTCCATTAATATGAAATTAATGGCCTTATGTCCATAGTTATGACATCTGAATCATTCTAGGTCCCCTCTTGTAGAGGTGAAAAGGAGTTATAGTTTCTGCTTTTAACTCGATTTACTGCTTGTTTATCTTTAAGGTTATAGTTCTTAACCTTTATATTTTTTCTTCTATATGTCTACACTTTATAGATTTGTGTCCAAAATTAGAGAATGCAAAGCAATAACCAAATAAAATATGAGGATACTTGTTTTGATAAACCTTCTTTGGTATTGTCTTGTTTTCCTTCTTGATGGGTGGAAGTAGTCCTCTGGAGTTCTGGTCATTACTTGTCTTCTCTTCATTTTTCTTCTTGAATGAACTGATGAGAGAATATGCATAAGATTTTGAGTTGACTTGGATTTTTTCTTGAGAATAACCTATTCCATTTTTATTACCTAAATCCCTTTGTGTGGTAATAATCTTATCCAATATTTTAGAGCTATTCTCATATCTTGTTTCAATGAGTTTTGTATCAAGTTCTTTTCTTAGGTGAACTATTTCTGCTTCCATTCTTTCACATGTTATTTGTTTTTCTTTAAGAGACTTTTCTAGACTTTCTGTTAAGAACCAAACATCAATATAGCATAGAAAAACCTCAAGAAAAGTACTCAACGCCTTGAAAAAGAGATAATATCAAATAATAAGCCTCTTCGAGGGGGCAACCTCCTTTTACCCCACTTAAATGTTCAAGTA
>SNQJ01S0050573.1:46567-80353 GCA_010110895.2 Picea sitchensis
ATATAATATATGTTGGTTTTCCCGGTTTGGGTTTCCAGGTGAAAAATCTCTGTGTAATGTTTGTATTTTCCATTGTATCTTTTCTGTTCTTTTCTGAATATCAGTTTGCAGTAGATATTGTACAAGGTTAGAATTTACAAAAATCACAAAAATTGGCATAATGCACTGTTAAACGCAATTTGGGCAGATAGAGTAACACCGAAAACTGTTGTAGGTAACTCTCCCTTATTTATCACCTATGGAAAAGAAGCAATTCTGCCACCACATATTCTTCTTCCCTCACTACAGCTATCATAGAAAATACAAGAAGAAAACTGCCCCCCTTTGGAAAATCGAATTAACTCTTTAATGAAACTAGAAGAGGTAAGGGCTCAAGAAAAACATAAGTTAGATCAACATCAACTAGTGGTCAAAAGCTGGTTTGATTCCAACTCTGCCTTTGATAGGAACTTCAAAGTAGGTGACCTTGTCCTAAAATGGGACAAACCACATGAGGGAAAGGGAGAGCATACGAAGTTTCAGAACTTATGGCTAGGACCGTTTTTAATTGCTGAGAAATTGGGTCCCAGCTCTTTCCAATTACAGATTCTAGAGGGACATCCAGACACCTATCCGATGAATGGCCAAGCTCTAAAAAGGTATTTCACTTGATGAAAACCCTGTATATACTGTGTAAATATTTTTCTTTTGTTTGCTTTTCTTTTACTGTTTTGGTTTTGTTTTTTTTTTCCCTTACGCTTATCAGTTTTTTCTTTTGGAAAATACACATATCTGCATTTTGAACTGCTCAGACAAAGAAAACAGAAAAATTCTTTCTCTGAAATGACTGCTGAAAATTTGTCTAAACATCAATAGTAATATACTTCTGAAATTTACAGCCATGTTGAGGAAAGCCTGTTGTTTGAAAGAAGTTTATTGATTTCAATCTGTAAGTGAAGCCTGTCACGATCATCCATTTTCTTCTTACGCTGTCCCTATTCCTTAAGGGAATAACTCAGAAGATGTCTCCCTACTTTCGAGGTTCAGTTTTGTAAACAACCCATCTCTGAATCTTAATGAAGGAAAGTTTAAAAAATTCTTTCAAGGTCTGTAAAAATATGTCTAAAATATCATAATTTTCAGCGTTAGCCCGCTCAATTATATATCTTTAAAAACTAAATAAATCATAAAAGAGCTATGGGACGTGCTTGTAAACCCGCCGGGATACTGAATAGGTTGGGTACTGAATAGGCCCGCTGACAGCGGGTAAATGCATGCATGACGCCAAGATAACTTCGTCGGGGTACTTAACAGGCTCGCTGGCAGCAGGTAAATGCATGCATGATGCCAAGATAACTTCGTCGGGGTACTAACAGACCCACTGGCAGCAAAGCAATGTCGGGTATATGAAAATTCGCAAGTATGGAATCTCTTGACCTTAAAATGTCCTTTATTCTGATCTAGAACTTCTTGGCAGGATATGGATATCAAAGTGGGCTAAATGGAAACCTTGTCAAGGCTATGGACGCTTGCTGGCAGCAGTGGCTCTGCCAATAGTATTGGAGATTTTATCTTTAATATCATGACTCTCTTGTCTTAAGACTGTTATCGGTTTTCATCTTTTAAGCACAGCTGGAATTTTTTTTAATGACGATGTTTAAACAATTTTTTGGCTTTTTTTGAGTTAGAATTATTCTCATTGTCTTAATCTGGACTTGTTCTTTTGGCAGAGATAACTGCTTCTACCAGTGTGTTTCCATTGTTGGTAGCCATTTTGCAATTTTATATTTTCTTTACAAGCTGTCTACATAAGGGTTTTGAACGCTCAATACTCGTCGCAATTCTTTAAGACAAAACGACACTATTATCTTACGCATTCACACACCTACCTTTTGTTTTCATTTTCACGACTCCAAGCATGAAAACCTTGAAGTTGGAAGTGATGTCGATGGCATTAAAATCATCCTTGGATTGTTATGAATCCTTTTGTTCATGTGGTCGTAAATTTTTCACCCCTATCTCACTAAAATTCATACATGTGTCAAAACACCAAACCTTTATTCACTTTGCATTTTTGTTAATATGGTTTCAATTTATAAATTCATGATGCAATGATTTTTGGTGTCTTTGATTAAACCCATGGTGCAATGGTCGATGTAGTGGTTTCTTTAAATTATACAAATACTATTGTTAATTTAACATTCAGACCAATTGTTGGTTATGAACACTATGGTTTTCAAATGGTTATTTGATATTTCATTTGGTCAAAATCTTTTGGTTATGTATGTTATGGATTTCGATGATTATGTGAATAATCCATTTGATATTTGGTGTACAAAGATTTGGATTGTGATCTGAATGAATTTATTACCAAGGCATCGTCGATTGTACATGTTGCATGATAATTTTGCATGGTTTCAATTCACCCCACCACCCTCGCATGAATAAGCATTAACATTTGCCTTGCACCTCGAGCTACCTCTGCTTGTTTTGGGAAAACCTGTGGGCAATTGGTCCTGTGTCTACCCTGTCCAACCCCCTCACCGTTTACCCTGCTGACTGTGTGCTCTCTCCTATGGTTCCTGTAGTGTGCATAGAACCCAATGGCGTCCAAACACTGTTGTTGTTTGATAATGCTCGTGCGGACCTAGAGAGTAATGGTTGGTTAGTTTTCATACAAAAATTTGAGGGTTTCAACCTTGCAGTCGCTCAATAGTTTGCCCTCACATTTGATGGATGCAGGGCCAAAGTTGGAGATATCCAACTCGAATTGAATGAGGAATTTCTCATCTCAGCCACTAGTTTGCCAGCCAAGGGGCAGAGATGGTTTAAGAATTCGAATATGGATGAAGTTCCATGGACACTCCTATTTACCTCGAGAAAAACTATCAGTTGTGAAAAAGGTATGCTAGTCACAACCCTTAAGTCTAGGTGGCATGATTTGTTGGCCATTATTAAGCAATTTATTACTTGCGAAGGTAGATATGGTTTAGTGTTTCTTTACCATCTCCGGTTGCTTATGAATTTCACAGATTTCCCTTTGAATGTGCCTCATTACCTCCTTCGCAGTCTGTATAAAATGGCTAAATGATTTAAGAGGGAGAAGGATGAATCCATCCTCTTTCATCACTGTTTGATTAAAATTGTTATTGTTCATCATTTGAGGTTGAGTGGTGACTGTTGGGAAGCTTTCCTGTTGATGAATGCCTTTGCCACTCCTGAATGTGGTCAAGTGGACAAGACTGTCATCACCGAAACCCTTGTCGGGCCTGTCGGGCCACCTCCTACACTCTTACCTACTGTCGAACCCTCGACCTACCCCAACGATGACCTACCCGACACCATGCCTGACTCATGTTTAAAAGATAGTGCTAAGCCTGTTATGAGGCCTACAAGAAAAAAGGGCAAGGGAAATACCAATGTCAATAGAAAGGGTAAGAAGGTTGGGCATTGGATATCTAGGTGTGCTCGTAATAAGCCCAAACAAAACATAGACCAGAAGCCTATTGTTTTGAGTGAAGATTCGGATTCTGAGATTGAGCGATTTTTTACCGAGGAGTACCCATACTCTCATGACCTTTATTCTATCAAACCCTACGACTATGTATCCAACCTCCCGTCGTGCCTTAAGGATGACCCCAACTTCCCCGGGATCAAGTTTGATAGTGGAACCCCTAGCAATTTAAAAGATTCCTCACCTATAATGGCACGGCCCGATCAGCCACAGTGCACTGAATGCAACTCTTGGCTCAAACGATACTATACAGATGTCCCTCTGTTGCAATCCTGAATCAAGTCCTTGGAGGACCAGGTGACTGTGTTGTCTAAGGAAAATGATAGACTACAAGCTAACAATAAGAGGCAAAAGACCACAGGCTCTATCGTGTTCAAAAATTTTGAGGCAGTCACTGCCATTGTTAATTTAAAGCTAGCCTGACCGAATCGTATCCCTACAGCCAAGGTATGATATTTCAACAATGATTTTAGAATGATTTCGTTTGTTTTGAATTAGAATAAATGATTTGGTTTGTTTTGAATTGGCATAAACGATTGTGTTTGTGTTGAATTAGTATAAAAGATTTGTTTGATAAATTGAATATAGTTTTGTTTTGATTGAATTGATTCAATACGATTCTGTTTGTTTTGAATTAGCATGAACGATTTGGTTTTCTTTGAATTAGTAATAAAGGATTTGTTTGATAGATCGCATACATTTCTGTTACCATTGGATTAATTTAATATGATTTTGTTTGTAAATATGACCAGCTACAGAATCGTGAGATTCTATAGCTAGTCATAAAATTCTAATTTCTGTTGATTTTACAATTAAACACAATCTAAAATTGTTTGTTTTTGTGCATCTACAGGTACACACGAATTTCAATGGGAATTGGATTGATTATTGCAGTTTTAGAACATGCTTTTTTTTACACAGTTTTGGGATTGGGTTGTTAGTCTTAGATAGGAATAGGAATTTGGGAGATTGTTCCCATATTTTGTGCAAACAGTTTTGATGATTTCCACAAGGAATGTTTCATCCTGTGGCCTTTATATACTTATTATTTTTTGTAAACAATCCATCACTGTTGAGAGAACAAAGACTATGGACTGATGATTATACAGACTCGAATAAAAGTGGATTTTTTGTACGGCTTTAGCTTCAATTTATCCGACTTTTGTTCAAGTTTTTGTACATTTTAATTTGTAATCAAATTATTGACTACTTTAGATATCAAGATTTGTTACAGGTTGATGCGATATGATTTAAAATATTTTCCATATTTTATGTATCTCGTTTTACTTACAGCAATTACCCTGTTTTAATTTAATGAACAGAAGGTTAATCTTCTTTGTTAAATGAGCAGTTATGTACAAATCTTCGCACATGGATTTATCTAAATGTGATGATCTATAAACTATAAAATTGTTGTTGCTATACCTCTTGTTTGTTCTGTCATTCGTATTCAAGAGCGTCATTGCTTCCTGTTTACGAGAAGCTTTTTGGAAAATCTGGTGCGGGTTTCCTCCATCAAATAGTTGAATCGAGTATTGTGCACAGGACAACCTGAAGCACTACTTCAGGTCAGTTTGTTAGTTGCAATTTAATAGTTAATTAATTTGATAATTCTCTGTAGTTTATATAGATATTTAGTACATATTATTATCTTTTTTTCTTAGCTAGATAGTTGTTGTTTATTCCTTTTTCATAAAAGTTATAAAAATCCAAAAATAATAGCTTCGCTGTCATAAAACAATTTACAAATGGTTTTGCAGATTTTGATCAAAATTTGTATCTTGTAAATGTTGTATATATAATCAAGATTTAATTGTATTGATAACTGAACATTTAATAAGTAGAATTATTGTTTTATAATATTAGTTAGTAAACTGTTTATATATTTTAGATTTGTATATAGTTTGCAGTAGTTGTTTTTCATTTAGATTAGTTTCTTTAGCTTAGTTTTTTTACTTTTCTAGGACTTAGATTGGCCAACGGAGCCGCTAAACCCGTCGGAGTGGATTAATCCAAACGGCTTGGATTATTTAGACAACCCCGGACCGGATCCACCCCTCGAGTTGACGAGCGGTCAATTTCACCCGTCAACACCATATTTGCCTTATTTTTTCTTTTGAAAGTTTTGGTGTCTTTCTTTGAGTGTCTTTCAGCTACAAAGAATCGCTTTTTCTTTTGAAAGTTTTGGTGTCTTTCTTTGAGTGTCTTTCAGCTACAAAGCATCGCTTTTTCTTTAGAATTGTTTGTTGAAAGAACTTTTTTTTTCTTTGTTCTAAATAATTCGTGTTAAAAGAGAAACTTAGTTTGGGTTGTTTTTTTGTTTTAAGGAAACTCTCTCTTGCTTTTAGTGTCTCTTTGAAACAAAAAATCTTATTTCTTGCATTATATTATATTGAGGGCATCCTTGCATTTGAAGTAGTGAAATTGCATGGTTTTTGGCATTTTTTGGTCTTGAATTCTGAAAATTTGGGACATTGTATTGGTGTACAGTCTCTTCGTCTCATTTCTTGAAGATATTGATATTGGTGAGTTTAATAAATAAAAATTGGGACAATGTGCATTTGGGAATGATAAACATTTTCTCCTTCTCGTAATATAGCTTTCATCGAAGTGAAATATTTGCATCCTTATTTCTTTGCATTGTTTAGAGTCAGTCAAAACATCATCTAGTCCACGCCATTTTCCTCTTGAGTAAACAACAGCCTTAAAAATAAAGCGCTTATAAAAATTGGGTACACATTTTTATATTTTCTGGTAGAAAACCTACATTATATTAGTTGTAGGGCTTTGGAATTGGTGTGAAAGATAACTTTCCAAAGCTACAAAAAAACATAGAATCTTGCATTAGGGAGTGGTGAAATCCACTTGCTCCATTTTGTCTTGGGAAGCCTTCTCACACATGGGGCAAACCTGAGGTCGCATTAAGACTAGCAGAGTCACTCACCTTGCTTTGTTGGTCTTGGTGTAGAGATTGTGCATATTATGGGGGTCACTTGAAGGTATACCCACAATGATGACTGGAAGCCTTTCGAGTTGATTTTGGGCTAGATACCCTACCCTTGCATGTGGATCAGACTGTCGACTGTTTCCCCAAGCATCATTGTTTTAGTTGGTAACCTTAGTGACCTATCTCTTTAGGTTCTTTACACGAGGTGACTATGGAGGGGCAAGTCTTCACAGTACCTGGAATCAACATTGGCCAAAATCACTCAGGATCCTTGGAGGGTATACCCACAATTATGTGTGGGTCCTTGCACCAGGGTGTAAGTCCGTTAAGCAAGTCGTCAACATAACTTTTCCACCTGCTCTATCTCATCCCCCTCTCACATTTTTCTCGCAACATTGGATTTCATCACCAACTAGTGCATTCATTATGAGAAGGTTTTGTTTGCTTGTTTTCTTACTAGAGTTTTAGCATGTGTTGTTTGTTTTC
Organism: Picea sitchensis; assembly: GCA_010110895.2. Taxonomy (NCBI): domain Eukaryota; kingdom Viridiplantae; phylum Streptophyta; class Pinopsida; order Pinales; family Pinaceae; genus Picea; species Picea sitchensis. The sequence goes on from SNQJ01S0050573.1 coordinate 53,494, forward strand.
CCTAAGGGACTCTAGGTTGGATATTTATTTAATGGCGTTAGTTCCTGGAATGACCAATGAGGGAACCCCTTTTCTAGGGGAACCTTTTGTTTTTCCTTCTTATGGATTATTTTCGGCACTAAATGAGAGTGGAGATATAATAAAGAAATGTACAGAGATATTGCAGATATTCAATAATATAACAGAAATGTATCAGAGATGCAACCATAAACACAGATATACAGTAATACACAATTTCTATTAATCAAAGAAATGTAAAGAGACTGTAAAAACACAGAGTGAAAGACTCTCTAGAATGGTGGAAGCTTATCTCTGAGAAGAGATGTGATGGCTACTCGCATTCACAAGAAGATGGTTACAATGAGGCTCTGAAGGCCCTTTTACAATAAACGAGAGATTCATTTTGGGGGCTCAATTATGTGTGTGATAGCTCATTGGAAAGGTATCGTCGAGAACCTTGATATCGAAAAACCTTCATTTAAGCCCTCAAAATGGCCCCGAAAGTTAAAACCTACTAAAAATAGTAAATTGCCAAAATTGCCAGAAAGTCATTTTGAGCCATTTGGAAAAGGTGGTTGGCCACCGATATCCACCTGGATCAATCCTCCCTCCTTAGGAAGAAATGGTATCCATTGCGTTGAGTTCCTGGGGGAGAGGGGAAAGTGATTGCTGAATCTGAATCTTGGTGATCTGCTTGCCTTGCTGGAGATGTGGCGTTGCTCAGCTTGTTGAAGGCTATCATGAACCTTTGGCTGGAAGGTTTGGACCTTTTTAACCAGTTTTGGCTATTTTAGATGACTGTGTGGAGAAGGAATCTTCATGCTTTGTTGCAACCTTGTCGTCCTTCTTCTGTTGGATAGAAGGTTCTTGGGCCGAAGTTGTGGTGGTTGCAGTATCCTTCTGTTCACCCTTTGAACAGATTGTGGAGAAGATAAATTTTGTAGTATGAGATACTACCTTGTGGCTCTGTTTAGGTGGGGCAATAGTTGGAACTACCTCTGGTATTCTATAGAGATGACCCCCCAGAGTAATAATGACACTACGAGGTCGAGACTCATAGATAGCATGGTGTTTCCACATNCTTGGGTTATTTAGACAACCCCGGACTGGTTCTACCCCTCCAGTTGACGAGCGGTCAATTTCGCCCGTCAACAAACTGCTTGGCTACCCTTTCTTGTGGCCTATGTTTTTGAAATACCGTGCTTGTACACATGCTTCATCCATTGTCCCTGGCTTGAAAATAATCACTTTCTTTTGTAGATGGCTTTGTAAAACCATCAGATACTTGAGGAGTACATCTGGGTTCTTAGGAGATGTACCCAACATGATGTCCATTTTTCTGAAATCAGTGGTGTACTCCTATACACTCTATCTTTGCTTCTACATGAAGTATTTCAACCGGATCCATTGGTCCTTTACATACATGATAAGGTAGAATTAGGTCTTGATGAGGGTTTTGAATTCCTCGCACCTAGATATTGGAAGAACACCCTCCAACCTGAGTGTTACCATATGGATTTTCCACTAGGTTAAGGCATGTCCCTCTAAATTTAGTCTAGCAAATGATTTTTTTTTTTCATTTATACGATTAATGATGAAATAAACTTATAGTTATTAAACTAATGATTCATTTTTAATGCATCAATATCACCTTGGTATGTATTTATTTCCACTTTTGTTTCCATATTGAATAAAGACCATGAATGGTTTATGGTACTAGAACTTGGGTTCTCTTTCTTGGGTTCTTTCTGCAACTTCTTTTCTGGGTCTTCATTATCCCTCAATTTCCTGTCCGATCCAATCTCTACGTTCGAGCCTCCAACTCCTCTGGAAAGTCTGAGCTTGATTTATACAACCACCATAATGAGGCACATATTGCGATATATGTCAAGGAATTGCTTTTCCATCCTTGAAAAAATATCCTCTTATAGATCTCAAGGGTTGTTATGAACAGACGCGTTGGCCATGGATAGGGTTATGTGAGTCCTTTATTCTTAAACCGATTCCTAGATCCCTGCAAATTTCCATAAATACCCCAATAAAACACAATGTGATACCAATGTGATCTATAAACTGATGTGGATATTCCAATGGAGACTTCATCACACCAAATCTAATAAAATACTTAAATCTTTACTATGAAGGTTAATTTCCTTTAGATATCATATTATTTAATGACTAGTTTTCTACTTAAAATGTATTAAATAGATAAAATGTGAAAAATAGAGAAAATAAATAAGTACTCACACACCATCCACAAATAAAAACAATATATAACTCAAGAAACCCAATACGGGAAAAAACCTACCTAGAAGGTGAGGCCACTCTACTCTCTTTTTTTCAAATGCAAGTACAAAGAAAGAGGCACTCTATATGGAGTTTCATTTGACACTATGGCCTGTATGGATACTACATAATATTTCCTCTTCTATTATTCTATAAAAATACCACTCTTAGGTGTTATGCTCAACTATGGAACACATACAATGCTAAATAATGGAACCCCTTCTCCTAGTGGCCTAATATTTAACATCGCCTGATAACCATCTAGGGGTATGGTTTTGACTTCCTCAACCCTCAATTTTTAACACATCACCGATAACCATACTAGGGTATGGTTTTGACTTCCTCAACCCCTCAGACTGTGATACATAGGATTTGGACCTTCTAGAATCTTATTTAAAGTCCATACATGTTTAGCCTCAAATGTGTGAGTAATTGGGGATGACGTGGCATCCAGTTGCACCATGGTGGTCAAAAAGGTATGTCAATTTGTGAGAGTAATAAATTTTTCATATGAGCTGATTGATGATATTTTGCATTGTTGAAAGCAATATGATGTGTAATACTTCAAAGGGTTTAAACCTATTCTTTCAAATTGTTTTTGACCCTAAAACGTTTTGTTTTATGCCTCAAAATGGCTCTAGAAGGTTTCAAACACTAATTTTCCAAACTTGGACTTGCGATTAAAATGACCCTGCAAGCTAATTCCTCCAATTTTTTTTAACTTTGAATGCATCGAGATAGACAAAAAATAATATAATTATCCAATTCAGATAAGAAACCCCATGTGAAAATAATATTTGATAAAAAAACAATGGGTATTGGAAACAATAGTTGTAGCAGCCAACACTTTTGCCAAACCAAAATAGTCAATGGGAAAAAAACGATTATGTAGTCACCTCTACAATGACCAAACTTCGGGCGGAGGGGGATGGAAATTTTTATGAGTGTTGCAACAAATGTTTAATAGTACATATGGATACATCCAAGTTAAGTAAAGGAAGATTATAAATTCATCAAGGAACTCGAGGACACAACTGAGAACATGTGAGAGCTGACAAAGAGATATTTTTGATTATATAGGTCTTTATAGTGTGTTCTAAACAAGAAGAATTTATGAAGAGGATAGAGTAGAGAAGCCAATGGATAATCAAGATCGATGTAATAATGAATGAGATAAAGGATTCAAAAATGAAATTATATGTGAATAGTAGGCATTAAGTATTGGATGGTTAGACAAAAATCAAGCCTTGTATTAGAAATCCTTAACACAATGATCGGATGATGAGTCAGATAAGGGTCAAACAACAAACATAATTTATGGAGGATTTCCTCTCCAGAGGAGTATGATCGACTGCGCTGTGAAGCCTACGAGGGTCCTTCTAACTAATTCTGACACCTCCACTCTATTATTGTGGAGTCCCATGCCCCTATTGGGTGAGGCATACCTACTCTAGTTCGAGAGGTCCCTTTCAACCATTATATATTGTTTGTGTGCATTGGAATTTTTATTTATTTTGTTGTGCTATTTGATTATTAGTTGGACTTACGATTTTGTATTATATCTCAAGTTTTGAGTCATAATGGAGAAATACCAGCCTCCTCACCGGTCTCTTCATATATTGAAGTTACCGCCACATCTTGGTCCTTTATAGAAGACGTACTCTAAAATGAGTAGAGCTAATAATCATGGTACATATATCTCCACCTCCCAAACTTGTGATCATCCAACTATGAAAATTGAGTCAGATATGAATGTATTGGGAATTACTTCAACTCCCTTGTCTTTTGTGATTAGTGGAATCCCCTCGAATCCCTCATTCTCAACGATGTGGGTGCTATAGGTTCCCTCATCTAGTGCTTCCCAACCCATGATATCTACTCGTCCCATGGGAACACACCCTTTTGGATTTATTTTTGGTATGCCGAATCATGATTCTCAGTCAATAACTTCAGCCTCTAATCCATTTTATTTTGGTATGACCGACATGACATCGCAACTCTCATCCTTCGTTTCAATGGCTAATATGAATCCTATTTTTAGGTCTGGAAGCACGATGCCTTCTTATGTTCCTTTATCATTCGATGGAGGTCATATTCCCCAAGCGACTCCTACGGTTGGAGGTTGGAATCCTCTTTCCTTTGGGCCTAATCCTAGATTTAGTTCTCTAGGATGGAGTGCTTAAATGGGCGGCCAATTTACTTCCTATATTCCATCCATCATTCCCTATTCCTCCACTTCGATTCCGACGAACACTTTTATTATGGTGAATCCCCCTATGTCCTTTGGTGTTCCATCTGGAGCAAGTCAGTTTCACAATATAGGAAACACCCAACACAAATTCCTTCATCTGGGGGAAATGTATATAATCCTTATCATGTCGCTTCCGTGGGTATGATTCCATTTCAAACCTTCATGAATCAATTTGGAGGAGGATATTATCCAACCAGAAAGGGCCATGCTATATAACAGAACCCTGGATGGTCTGAAATCCCTCAACCACAATATTTCTTGGGAGCATGGGCTCAGACGCCGCAACCCCGACTCCCTTTTCTGGCCACTCTAAATCTTCTAGATTTTTTGAAATTAATGAATGGCCTTATGTGTCATGATCCATCATGGCCCCCCATCCCCACCAAGATTCCTTTAAACATTCCCAAATTCGAGGGAAAGACTGGGGAGGACCTAGGTGATCATGTGACTAATTTTCATCTTTGTTGCTCATGTAACTCCCTAAATGACGATTCTATTCATTTGAGGCAATTTCAACACACCCTTACGAGGGTCACCGTGAAGTGGTACATTGAGATACCTAGGGGAACATATGGAACTTTCAATTAGATGGTATTGTATTTTCTCAATCAATTCCATATACCTATTCGTTACGATGTCGACCTAGAAATTTTGTTGACCCTTCACCAAGATAAATCCATACATATCTCTGATCATATCCAAGAGTGGCACAAACATAAGAGGTTGATTAAAGCCTACATTCCTCTAGAGTTTTTGTTGGAATGGTTCTTCAAGTCTTTGTTTCCTTATATTTTGAAGGATGTTTCTACATCTAGAATAACATATGAAGAAGAATCCATCTTCAAAGCCCAACAATTGGACCTTATTTATGCTCAATCTGGGATGCTTTATGAAATTCTCCCTAATGCACCATGGTAAAACTACGATCCTAGATAAAATCTCGGGCCTCATGTAGATGACATCATAGGATACGGAAATGCTAAGATTATAGACTTGGTGAGGAACCAGTTGAAAGATTTGTCTCTAAGCCAACCTGTAGCAGGACAAGCTTCAACCTTATCCTCCACCACCACCCAGTTGACGGATGTGCATGATGTACAATCGTCTTCTAACTCGAATGGTAACCAACAACTAGGAGGGACTAAGAAGAAAGGATGAGGTAATAATCGTAAGGATGGGAAAAATAATAATAAATCCAAGGATGACAGTAATAATGATAAATCAAATAATAACGTTGGTGAGGGAAAGAAAGAGAAGAGGAAGGTGAAGTTTCCCTGTAAAATTTGTAAATATGGTCACCTTACCTACTTGTGCCCCAAAATAGAGGAAGCCTCAAGGATCGTATCACAACCACCCGATGTGATGACAAACCCATTTCCATATAGCTAGAATATGGCCCCAGGGACGTCCTACACTGGAAATGTGTCAAGTGGGAGTCAAAACCCCTTGGCACATGAAGGTGGATACTATGCGTCAATATGGTTAAGTCTCAAATTTATGTAGCCACTCGATCTTTTGATTATGGTTATTTATAGACTGTTCTAGGTATAGAGCCACTCGATATTTTGATTTCGATAAGTTAGAACATCCACCTCGTAATCTAAAAGAAGTACTTAAGCACTCTGCCCACAATCCTAATTCCGGAGCCTCCCAAAACTATTTTATTGTTGAAAATTTGGGCCAAAATCCATGCGTGATGTCGGATATGGAGGTGCTCCAGACGTGTCCTTCATAGAGGAATTCCCTTTTATCTATGTTAGGAGATCTAGACCCGTGTGGCTCAAAGGTTATCAATTTTGATGTCACAGATGTTAAGCCTTGCTTACCTTACCATGTGGCCTTTCAAATCCATGTGGAGTATACCAAAATTACCATCAAACGTACTTTAATTGATGAAGGTGATGCGACATGTGTGATGTCCCTAACCTGTTCGAAAGCCATTGGCTATTCGACCCTGTCTCAATATATCACTATGTTGACCGTATTTGATGGGCGTTATTTTTGACCCAATGGGGTCCTTTCCGCTTTCCTGATCCAGTTAGGTGGAAAGAATGTAGAGGTTGATGTCGAGGGGGTCGATGCACCTCTCCACTACAATTTACTACTAGGGTGTAATTGGACTTATGCCATGACTGTCGTCGTGTCACCAATTTTCCGCACTTTATGTTTTCCTCATGAAGGGAATATAGTGATGATTGATTAGTTTTCCTTTGCGCATGCTAGTCCTAGTGTATTAGTTGGACCTTCAGTCCCTGTGATTGATAATTCTCAGTAGGAAATTGAGGATGTTGATGTTGATATGTATTCCTCTTTGATGGGTAGTTTTATTTTCATGGCACCAATTCACCATATTCATGCCATTTCCAGTGAGTCTTCATCGTCGATGAGGTCCATTCCTTTCTGTACTTCGTATTTCAATGACCCTTGGACCCTACCTTCCTCGATTATGTTGTATGAAGGTCAGTCACACATTGGGATGTAAATGCCATTATTAGTGGAATAATTTTCATATCAGGCTATTCTAGATGTTATTGTTGACCCGAATCCTTCCTCCTCATGGACGAACGAGGTGGATCTAATTTTTGATCCCATATGGGTCACTCAATCATCTTATTCACATGATTTCCTCGATGATACATTAACTTTAGATGAATCCATCTTAGATGCCATGTCTGGTCCTGATAGTCCTTGGGACGATATGCATCATTGATCCTATCTTCTCCCGGAGATTTTTATAATCGAACATGATGAATTTAGATCTACCTTGAGTGAGATGGTCGGTCATGACATGGTTCCTTTATATATGCATGGAATTTATGCCGAAGGAAACATGGAAAATATTTCTCCTACATTCGTGATTGAAATCTCTCATACCCCTGGTAAAATTGATAATGTATATATCAATGCATATTGTTCGCCTGAAGAAATTTAGATCTACACCGATATCTTCAAGGAATTCCGAGATGTATTCACTTGGTCATATGAAGAGATGTAGGGATCAAACCCAACATTATTGAACATAATATTAAAACCTATCTAAATGCTAAACCTATTCCACAACATATTAGAGTTGTTAATCCTAGGAAGGCCCCCACTATTAAGGCATAAGTAGAGAAGCTACTTAATGATGGTTTCATATACTTGGTTCCCTTGACCGAATGGGTGTCCAATCCCCTTCCTGTAGATAAAAATAAAGGAACCATCCACGTTTGTATGGATTTTAGAGACTTGAACAAGTCCTATCCTAAATATAACTTCCCCACTCCTTTCATTGACCATATTCTTGATGATTGTGTGGGAAGCAAAGTCTTTTCCTTTATGGATGGATTTTTAGGGTATAATCAAATTCAGATCAAACCAGAGGATCAACATAAGACGACATTTATTTGTCCTTAGGGTACCTTTGCATACTGAAAAATTCCTTTCGGTCTTAAAAACGCTTGAGCGACCTTCCAACATGCCATGACCTTTTCATTTCATTATCTTAAGAATATTATCGAAGCTTACCTAGATGATCTCGTAGCTCACTCTTGCAAGAGGGTAGATCACTCAACTCACCTTAGATTAGTATTTGAGATATGTCGTTATTATCACATTCGGTTGAACCTTCATACGTACATATTTTGTGTTAGGTCTAGTCATATTTTAGGATTCACAGTGTTCGAGCATGGGATAATGGTGGATCCTATGAAGGTTGAGGCAATACTTCAGTTGCCTCCCTCGCACAACATATGAAAACTTCAAGGTTTATAGGGGAAGGATAACTTCATGCATCGTTTCATAGTGAACTATGCCAATTTAAATAAAGGTTTCATGCGTCTTTTGAAGAAGGACACTATGTTTATGTGGGATGAGCGAGCCCAAGAATCCTTCAATTCTCTTAAGAAATCCTTGGTATCAACACCTTTGTTGAAGCCTCTAGAATACAGTAGAGAATATATGATTTATATTGTCGCGTCCGAAGGGACGGTTTGTATGGTACTGGTTCAAGAGGATGATGAGCTCCATGAGCACATTGTTTACTACCTCAGTTGAAACCTGGTTGGTCCCAAACTTAAATACTCTCACGTAGAGAAATTGGCCTTGGCCGTTGTACATGCAGTTAAGAGATCATGGAATTATATCTTATTGGGAAAAACTACTATGGTTGTAGATATCAATCCATTTCAATACTTTCTCACTAGGCGTATCATAGGGGGAAATAAAATAAGTGGATTATTATTTTGCAAGAATTTGATCTTGATTTTTCTTTTGCAAAATCTAAGAAATCACTAGTTTTTTTCAAATTGATGTCGGATTCCCCTTGACTAGATGAGTATATTTTTCATGATGTTTAGTTCAAAGATGAACATATTTTCCTTATATCATCTTTGGACCCCTGATATGGAGACATTTTGATCTATCTTCAAAACTTGAAGCTACCCCAACATCTGTCAAGAGATGATCGACGATGTATACGTCATCATGCTAAGAAATACCTTATTATCGATGACACTTTGTATCGTCAAGGGGTGGATAATATAATCGTTTCTTGAATCACGAGGAATATGAATCTATGATCAATTACTCTAACAGTGGGGCATGTGGTGGTCATTTATTTGGTCTATCGAAAAACCAAAAGATATTGCAAGCTGATTATTTTTTGTCGTCAATTTTTAAATATTGCGTTGAAGCATTCAATAAGTGTCACCCTTTCCAGGTGTTCACTCAGAAAATGCGCTCACACCCAACCCCTCCTCACACAGTCATCACTGTCGGTCCCTTCACCAAGTCGGGGGTGGATTTTGTGGACTGCAACCCAGCCTCGGTTGTGGGGCACCAACATATTATTATGGTCGTATATTATTTTACTAAATGGGAAGAGGCCATTCCTACCATTAAATCTGATGGTAAGACTACAACATTCTACATGTTCAACCAGATTATAACCCAGTTCGAAATCCCAAAATTTATTGTAACTGATCATGACAGTCACTTTTAGAATGAAATGGTGCAAGAGTTAGCATCAAAACCTAGGTTTAAACATGGTCATTCTTCCCCTTATTATCCCCAGGAAAATGGACAAGTAGAGGCAGTGAATAAATCTCTCAAGACCATTTTGCAAAAAATTGTCAGCCTGAGTAAATATTACTAACATGTGATGCTTTACCCTGCACTTTGGGCATAGCGAAACATGGTAAATACTTCCACTAGTTTCTCTCCTTTTCATCTAGTACACGGTGCAGAGTCGATTCTTCCCATTGAATGCGAAATCCCTTCCCTTAAATTGGAAATTGAGCTCCTTATTGGCATGTCTGATCTTGAAGAATGCCGCGTGCACCTAGAGCACCTCAATTAGCAGTGTCGAGACACCTATATGAATATTGGAGTGAATAAATGATGTGTTAAGGTTCAATACAATAAGTATGTTTATCCTCGACAGTATGCTGAGGGTGACTTGGTTCTCCTTTATGACCAAGCCAAAGAACCACTGGGGGCACGCAAGTTCAACCCCATGTGGCACGATCCTTATATCGTGTGATGTGTCGTAGAGAAATGAGCCTACAAATTAGAAGCTTATTAGGGGAATATTCTAGATGAGACAAAAAATGGGCTCTACCTTAAAAGGTATTATGCTTCAGCCCTCAAACTTGGGCGTGACCTTTGTATACTAGTGTATCTTAATGTATATAATTCTTTATATTTTCTTTGTGTCATCGACTTACTTATCGGTTTTTCCCCTTGGTTGGAAGATGTCAATGAAATATTCAGTTTACTTAGGATTTATGGATGGTTCCAGTCGTCATACGCAGAACATGGCTTCTGCTGCTTGGGTCATTTACTCACCCGAGGGTCAACTCGTGTCCTCAGGTGAAATTTTTCTGAAGCCATCAATGAATAATGTGGCTAAGTATAGTTCCATTATAGAGCTATTATGTGATGCCATTTCACATCGTGTTCGATCTTTAGAATTTCTCCTGGAATCCCAGTTAGTCATATTTCAGTTGAATGATAGTTACTATGTGCAAGATCCCACTCTACTCCAACGATTCCTATGGGTACGACTTTTCAAACGATACTTTGATTTTCTTACTTACAATCACATCCCTAGAAACTCTAATCAAGTATCTGATGCATATGATAATTACATTTTAGATTGGAATTTGTCACATAACTAAGAAAAGAAAACAAATTCATACATTTATACATTGTAACATATAAAAGTAAATTCGAAGACCAAAATTTTTATATTTCATCCTTACAAGCTCAAAATAATATGGTGTCATAGTACAAAATGGGGCTCACACCCTCAAAATACATATATGGCAGGTACATAGCATAACCATGGAATATATGCCTGTGGTTCTGGATGTGTATCATGATATCACACTATGGCGTTTTCAAGACGTTGGAAGATTCACACCCATGCACGAGGTACACCCACCACCTGCCGCTGCATCACCTCTGGCAGATCCTCCACTTGAACCATATGAATCATGTGCATCAATCGAGATAGGTTCCTTGTACATTCTGAAATACTCTCTCAGTGTCCCTGCCTACTAGCTCATCTGCTCAACCCCTTCATCAATGCCGTGGGAATACCTTTGTTCATCGTGAACCTACGTCTTCATAACAAAGCAATTGTTAATAGTTGTTACCATACAAAAATATTTGTGTTTTTTATTTTCCCTTTATCAAAATTGAAAAACAAAAAAAATGAAATATATAAAACTAATTTATTACCAATATCACCGTGGGAAGAACTTGGTGGAAATGGCATGTCAAGGTCCCCTCTGTAGTAGATCCTTCTATAAGAATAGTCATCAATGGCTATGACCTATCGAAACCACCATAAAATTATCTCATCATTGTAGGGGGTTGGCACCCTACCACCTCCTAGCTGCCTCATCACGTTGGTCCACCGTGACATGGATGGATCACACAATCCGTGTGGAGTAATATCTACTCTAGGGATCAATCTTGGAATCCTCTCAAATAAAAAAATACAAAGTATGGATGCATATATGAAATTCCTCATTCGACCTTGTTTTCAATCCGTTAACTGACACTTCATGTTGTCCAACAGTGAGGTACACTAGTCATAAACAATGGGTCTTAAACACTCCACCACATAGAACATGAGTGGCCTTGATTCCTAGTGCAACGAGGTTGACCCTGGAATCCATGTGAGTACAAGCATGGCGATATTTAGAATCAGGTTCTTGATCTCCCTGATAAGGATTTGGCTCCCTACTTTATCTGTGCCTACAACAAAGTGGGTGGAAATCCAATCCTCCATAGTCATACCACCTCCATCCCCTCGAGCTTTGAGATTCACCACCTTGTCCACTTAAATCCTCAATGGTTTCCCATCAATATTGAAGGACTCTATCTCTGGATCCCAATAGTTTACCAATAACTGGAGTAACCTCACCTAAGCCCTCATTCCTTTAAGAGCCCAAAATTTATAAAGGCCATATCGTTTCAAATCTTGTTGGTCCCTTGCATCTCTTCCCACTGCTGCATCTATCTCCTCATGTTCCCTTTCCCTCCATTCAATAACCATCCTGCAAAGGAAATATTATTTTTTTGAGTTAACCCCTTTAGAAAAATTGTTCATGGACTTGTACATAGGCTAAAATTATGACAGTCACATATAAGTCTTCATATATGCATGAATGATTTGCTTTTACCATGTATATGGGGTCGTATACACGATCTGATGATCTGTCACCCGCGCACACCTTAGTTTCCATGTAACAACCTATAATACTAAAAAAATGGGGACTAAAACTTAAATGTAAGCCATTGAAATGGAAGCAAATGGGATGGGTACTTAATTGGTCAAGACGGTTGCTGATTCCATTGATCATAAATCCTGCAATCACCAACAGAAAATCATGGGTAAAATGGCCTAAAAAGCACTATGTGGGTGAAAAACTCAAATGGTAAGGTAAAGTTTATTATTTTTACTATTAAAAGAATATTTTTACCCACTTTGTATAGTTTTACCCTCTCTTTTCTATTTTTATCCTTATGGACTAATAACACAGTGGAAAGTCTTGGTTTTAAGTAGTTTTGTCTAGGGATTTTTATAGATTTCCAACATCTTATCTCCCGTTTGTGCCTCCAACAAGTATATGATGACACCGTCATATAGGATAGGTATTCTCTCTGCTTTTGATTGTTTCATAATCCTATGACCTTGATCTATACACCCTAGGTATGAACCCATTTATTAGCGACACAAAACCTTCTCACTACTACTAGAAGTGTTGTTATTAAGTGGTAGAGACTTACCAAACATGGGTTCCCTAGTTAGAACATTTTTTCATTTGGTTCCCATGCATAAGTTATTCCATAGGAGCTCAAGTTCCTTTATAGTTCCAACATGACTTTGCGTTCAAACCCCATTTTCTTACTCACAAGCATTTTGACTATTACCTATGGAATTCCCCCCGAGTCTTGGTTAAGCTCTTTTCCGATTCCCGAAAAAATGAAAACATTGCCGAGTGAAATTGTCTCTTTCACACTTGTTAAATGGTTTTGAAAGGACATCTATTTGGTATAAGTTTAACCATTTTTCGAACCAATTAGAATACTTATGAAAAATAAACACTCTAGTCACCATTGGCTAGAAGAGTTCTCCTAGGTATTATTTTATACTTTTTCGTGCCTAGGGGACTAAATCTATGAAAAAGGACATTTTTGAGTTAAGTTTTAATTGCATTCCAATATCCTACTTGCATTATTGAGCCTATTGTCAGTTCTCTCTTTCTCGTTATAACCCTCTTTCCTCAACCATTTTCATCACTAGACAAGCAATTACTTCCATATATCCTTTGCATATTGACACCCTTTACCCATAGAGGAAACATCCCCTGAGTGTCCAAACCTCACATGCATGAAATCCTTGCATTGAGCATAGGTATGTTCCACTACTTGGAAGTAGTTGCTTACTCATGACACTCGTTTCTTCTCCTGTATCATAGCATTTCTTTGCCTATGAAAAAAAAAAGACGGGTGAGAAAATAATATTATCTCTTATCGGAAGAAGTCGGGTCTCTTTTGAACATAGCACAAAATTTTGAGTCCATTTTCATCAAAAGTTTGGGTTTAGCATGACCTTAGGAAGTTGATCTCGTTACTTAGACTTTACTCCTCCGACTAGTTATTCTTCCAGTCCCTATGGAGAGTTTGTTGATGCCTCTTGCATCACAACCTTTTGTCAATGATCATTATCAAGTCTATGCTTCCTGAGTTATCCATATGTCTCATGCTCTTGTTCAAAGGAATTTTAAAGACTGTGTTGGTCATTTCTTAGAACTCTTGACTTTGCATGTCAGACATACCATCAATGTATCTTAGAATCACATGAAGTTGTTGTCCTACCTTGCACCCTGGGCCTACTTTCATCATTGGTAGGTAACCTTGAACCCAACATATGGAATTTCCTTATTGGTTGCTGAATGGGGGGTTTCCCTTGTGTTCAATGACAAGAAATCTATTCACACATTGGGATTCATGCAATGTCTTGGATTCCATTGTCCATATTGGTGGTTTCCTCACCTTTGTCGACAATTTTCCCTATTGGATGTTATTTATAGGGTCTCTTTCATGCACTATTTGCATCCGATGCATGCGAGGGACGCAAATGGTCGTTGGTTCCTGAACATTCTATTCGTCCGAGCTCCTCCTAATCATCAAGATATTTCTTTGTACCTCATTCTAGATGACTAGAGATGCATTAATGATCTCCTTTTAGTGAGTCTCCTTCCATCGACTTCAACTGATCTATTTTGGAAATGAGACTTAGAGTCCTATGAGTACCTAGAGGCTTGTAGTCATCACTGGTAGGTTATCCCACCATCGGTAGTTGGGAATACATCAATGTCTCATGATCGATGGATCCTTCAAGTTTTTGACCTCAAGACCCTTATTCACACTTGTGGAGTGTACTAGGTTCCTTAACACCTACTTTTGTTATTAGTGGGTTGTCTCGCGTTTGTTAAAGGTATACCTTAATGATTGGTAATCAAACGAACTCTCATTGTGTTCAACCTCAACTCCTATATTCACAAGATGTAGACTTGCACCTTTGGTGGATAGTGTAGAAGACCTCCAACTTATAGTAACAATGTCCCTTGTATGTTGTTGTCTTTCATTGGACTAGTACCTATATGACTTCAGTGATCATGGAAGATCATCTTGTACTCCATTGTTTACATATATCTTTAGTTGATTTTGAGACTAGACTCCACTGTGTCTTGTTCGTGACTATGAAAACCTATGGTGTATGTCCACTTTGTATTGCCTATTCATGGTCATGAACATATATTTTATATATCCACATGGATCTGTAGTGTAATTCATATTGGCAACCATGTGTAAAAAGCCATTATGAATTGTAATATTCTCACGAGTAACTAGTACTTCCAGCCGAGTCTTCATTACTCCACTTCTGGGAATTATGATATATTTCAACCATCACAGATATTCCTCTAACCTCACACATTAGGGGGCATATAAATATTTTCCTCGTAACATCTACATGGAGAAATTCTTTGATCTAAACCAAACACCAAGATTACAAAAGGTACCTATTCCATCTTTGTATTTAGAAAATGATTAATTTGTGTGGTATCAATGGATGATCTAGGATGATCATAGAATGCTCAAAAAGGTCCAAGAGGATCCATAACGCCCACAAATGTCCAAAATTGTTCAATAATTCTCAAAATTTAACCATCCCAAATTCTCTCGAAAATGGCATCAATGTGTAGAGCTCGTCGTTAGATTTCCAACGACGCAAATGAAAATTCAAAAAGATTTTGTATGAAAAATTTATGAGCGATCAAAGTTCATGTCAAACCAAGCAAAATTCAAAGGTGACATGTGTCACCACTGCAAGGTTGACACATGGCACATGATCGTACGGGCTAGGCAGGTGATGTGGCATCACTGGTTTGTAGGTGATTGGGTATATCATACAAACCAAGTAGTCCAATCACAGGTTGATAAGTGGCAGGGATAAGTCAAAGAGAGGTTTCCACACAAAAACCTCCCATTGGCTATTATGGTTTATGGATATTAAAAATTATGGGGAATCGACAGGGTTCAAACCCACAACCTCCCATAACATGCCCAAGCACTTTACCAGTGGACCACACACATGATACTTAACAAGTATATGGTCTTATTTTTATTTAAGTCAAAGTATGGTATAATTTGGATGGGAATAGGGCCAAGGGTGTTGGTTGTTGAGCCCGATTATCTTCTTGATTCAGAGGTCTTTGTTTTCAGTCGTGTTTGTACCCCATGAATACTTTACACCCTGGATGAATGTACAATCCTTCACGCAGGGAGTGCAGTGGGGGTTACCCCCCCTGCAGGGTCCGAGGGAAAGTGGTCCCCCAGAGGAAAATTTTCCTTGTAAATGTATATTGTAATTTCATAGAAAATCTAGACTGTTCATTATAAGGTCACAAATCTGACGGTAGAAGTTATGTTAGGGTGTTTTTCCCTAGAAGGTGATGGGTGTTATATATGCACTAAAAACATAGTAAAAACCCTCAATTAAATTGTCAACCTGGGGTAAGTAAACTTAGAGTTGTAGAAATATATATGCCAAAGGTAGAAGGGTTTGTAGGAGTATAGTTGAACTAAGGAAGGAAACTATCTAAGGCTAATATACTCTTGCAAAACCTATCTAATGAGCAAACCCTACTACACAAATTGAAATTAGGAAACCTAAGTACTTTTGGGCCAAGGATCGATGGATAGTTCCTAAGAAAGCAAATGAAAACTCTGTGTAAAGAAAACTAGTTTAACAATAAGAAAAAGCAAACTACTAAGCATAATAAGAAAATGACAAAAGAAAACTTCTTTAACTTGCCAACCTACATTCAATGAGAAACTACCCTATGAAAGAAAATAAATAAGCAAGTACAAAAAAACACCTATATAACCTATTAAAGCAAATATACAAGTAAGCAAAGACAACTAACTAACCTACGAAAGCAAAAGACAAGCAAGCAAAGACAACTAACTAACCTACAGAAGCAAAAGACAAGTAAGCAAAGGCAACTAACTACTGCAAGCAAAACTTCTCATTGAACAACTATCTAGCCCAAGAGGCAAGTGGACTAAATGCCTAATGCAAAACTATTTCTCTTGCATGAAAGGAAATTTAAATGCTCAATGCAATGCATGAAAGGAAATCTAGTCTATTGAGAGAAAGAAAGACTAACAACTAATTCTTAAGCAAATTGCTATATAATCTATCAAAGAAAAGTATATCTATCCTACAACAGCAAATAAGACTATTTCCTAAGCTATGAAAGCAATAAACTATATCTATCAAAGCAGGAAAACTATTCTTTAACCTATGAAAATTCGGATATAATGTTGGTGGTTGTATGAATTCCTTCGATGGTGACAGATGATATCTCGATGACACTTGACAACAAAGGACAATTCCAATGGTATAAGCTCAACACTAATCTCAATGGAAAATTGAAAGATGTGGAGTAAACAATTCAATGAAAACTTAGCCATGATAAACGTAATGTTAAATACCCTGCATATTCATGTATAAACCATCAACAAAATAACGAGATCATCATTATAAGAAAAACTAGATTCAACCATTAACTAAAAAATATAATTTCAATTTAATTCTAGGAAAGAAAATTACATAAAGGAAACTATGCTCCATCTATTCTAACAATTCAAACTACAACAAAGAAATGCTTAAAAACAGAAATTTAAGACATGACATTAAAAAAGTAAACTAACAACTACATTAATCAACAACTAAGTAAGCAAGATCTATGTAAAACTGAAATAAGCAAGCTATGATTAAAATCTGAAATCAACTCTATCCATCCATCAAATCCATGTCAAAGAAAACCCAAATTGAAACTTTGTTCTATTCTAATTAAAATTCTGTTTTAAACTTGATTATAAAATCATAAAAGAAAGCATAATCTAATATCTAATTACACATGAGGTTAGTCTAGGGGTCTGCAGATCCATTCCTAACTACGAGATTAATGCATGCTAACACACTTTATCATACTAACCTGCAAAAGAGAGTCAAAGCAAATTAAATTGTAACATCAAACTAATTAACAAAATAGAAATGCATGTACACGAAAATAAAGAGAACAAAACTATGAAATGCATAAACAACACAAAGACAGTAACTAGACTATTGATGCCCCCCCCAACAAGTTGTGGCTACTTCCTAAAATCCAACCACGAACTCAACAACTCAAATTCACCATGAAAACTTAAAAACGTATTTCTCGCATAATCTGGCAATGTAAAAACTCAAAACAGAGTAAAAACATGTTTGTCCCTATCACACTGCTGTATATGATGCTTAACTTATGTCTAACCACCTTAGTGGTATTTATAACGTTTACAGACCAAGTGGTTGACTACAGGAGGTTCAAACCACTTCTAAAATTGGCAAATTTCATTAATGGTGCCCTAACTGCTGAAACAAAGTGAGCCAATAATCACCCACCATAACAACCCAAAATCGAGTTGTCAAGAGTTCAGTAGCTGGAGGGGATAAGCATGAAGAAAACCCACGTGCCCGATTTTTCCATCACTGGCCGCTAATACCATAACCGCCAAGTCACCCTACGTTTTTGTGCAGGAAGAGGTGTTGGACAGAGTGCCAGATCAAGTGCTGGAACGAGTACTGGATCAAGTGCCGGAACTAGAAACGTAGTGCATTTTTGCCCTGTAAGACCAGAAAAAACGTGAATTAGCTCTTGGAAATCATAAAACATGATGAATTATACTTGATACAATCATTAAACATGAATTATACGCACCTTGTGCCGATCATACAATTTTATCATAAAATTCTTCAAAAAGCTCCTTTAAAATATGAAAAACACATATGTACATGCGGAAAACGTGTATAATAACTGTCATAAAAGTGATCATATCTTGGGCCCAACATTACCCCCACACCTAAGATTTTGTAGGTCCCATTGCAAACAAAAAGAAATTTTCCTTTATGACTAACTTGCGAAGGAGGGGGTGGATTAGCTCTAGAAGCTTCTCCCTCTTGCTCGTGGGATTTTGACTTAGGATTTTTGTGGTGTTTTAATTAAATCCAGATACTATTATTGGTGGTAGTAATATCATCAACCTAACATTGTAGATAATTCATCTTGGCTTGTAGGACAACGCTATCATGGCGTAAATGACAACTCAATGTTTCATGCTCTCTAAGTTTGAACTGGAGGGTTTGGAGTTTTTGGAGGCTTCTGATGACATGTGAGGAAGCATTGATAAGTATATTATACCCTTGATCCTTTAAACCATGCAAAACAACAATTTTACCTCTGCAAAATTAGTTCCAAAAGTGACTTCCCATAAGCGCAACAATTCTGGCCTGGCGAACTTGTAAAAAATAGGTATCAAAGAAACACCTGTAACTACAATACAGTAAAACCTGTGTAACAAATGAGAGAGGTTTTTGTTTTTGAATATGTTCTTGACAAAAACCTCTCTTGGTTTTATAAAACTCACTTTCAGTTGTTAGGAAATCATGCCAAGAAAACATGACTAAAACAGGAAAAACCGAGTGTTTTATTTCCTAAAAAACTAGGCCTCTAAGAGAATTGAATATATCCAAAACCATAAATTATATTCAAAAAATGAGAGAGGTTATTGTATTTTGGTATTTTTTGAACCAAAAAATCCTCTAGGTTTCAAAATTACTTTCCCATTTTCTCAGAATCCCATCTTGAAGTTGGTTTCTCAAAACTTGTAGAAGCACAATGTGCTCTTAACATAAGCGCAACGTGGTATTTGAGAGGGATTTTGGAGGCCTTCTCGGAGGATTTTTGGGCTGAGAGTGGTATGGTTGGAAATTTTATAATGTATTATACACAATGGAACCATCAAGAACTACAAATGCCTTCTCCAAACCTTTGAAAAACTGACTTGAAGTCAAGCTGTCCAAATGTGCAGAAACCCTCCTGTAGCGACTGTATTTGGGGAATTGCTCTCAAATAATAACACCTGTGCATAAAATGAAGAATGTTTTTGTTTCTTGTTCTATTATTGACAAAAACCTCTTTCACTTTTGTCAAATTCATCCTCCTTAATTCAAAAACCAATTTTGAAGTAGAACTTTGACCAAGACAATCATTTGAAAATTGATGACAAGGAATGATGACATGACCATGATGAAAATTTATGACCTTGGATGAGTGGAGGGAGTAGTAAGGATACCTAGATACATCAATGAACATTTTACAACCAAGAGATGTCAAATTTTATTTGAGAATTTTAATTTGAAAATATAACAATTTGACCTAATAAACCTATCAATCACATGAAAGAGAAAAATTGATCACGGGTGATTGACAAACTGACAAATACTAACAAAAGGCTTGTCTTGTACTGGTAGGCATGGTGAATTAGGAGAATTGTTATTTCCTTTCATCGATCTGTAACAATTCAAACAACTGTTCCTCTTTTCATAAGCTTGTAATACAGATCGCAGTAAGTATTTAGTAGTTGTTATTGCTCTGTATTTGTCACAAAGAGCAGTTAAGTATTAAAAAATGCACATCAAGCTTATAACACACATTATGACGTCAGAAGTATATAATTTTAGCATACCAATACAAACAAATGCTGATATAATATCCCAAGACATTTTAAAAAGACAGTATGACATAATTTTGACAGAAATCCCACTTCCTCTTCTCATGGGTTTGCTATACAAATGGGCAATGCTTAACATCTTTAGCTTAGGAAAACTCCCCCTAGACCGAAGATATGGCATGTGCTCGTGCCATGAATTAGCAATAGGCTTCTTGGTCTTCTTTCCCGATGAGGCTGCAGGGGTATCAACAAGTTTATTGGACTTTTGTTCCAGTAAAGGAATAGCTTGAGCATGAGGGTTTGGGTGGCGTAACATTCCCTAGATCAAGAGTCTTCTTGATAGTATTGATTGTAAGATGAGGGTTTGCAAATTGGTAAATGAACTCATCCCATGCTTTCTCCTATTTTTCCAACTCTCCTAAGACAAGTAGTTTGATAAGGTCGTGGTCATTGGTGAGATAGGTTGTTATGGGGATTGGTTGCATTCTTCCTCACTTGGGAAGATATCCTCTCAAGACTCTTTTAAGAAGTAAAATGGGAAATGAAATGGCTTATTGAACTGAAATTGAGCTAATAATTGAAAGTAATAGGCTTTAAATATAGAATATCTACCTTCACATGTAATCAATCTGGTGATGACTATGAAAGGGTTGATTAGCTCCCATTTTATCCACTCCTTGGAGTATCCCTTAGCTCGAGAGATGTTTTAAAATTCAATTTTGAAAACCCTATTATAGCTTGCTCTTGGAAACTGGTGGTGTTTAAATCAACGGTTTCCAACTCTTGGGAGATTTGTGGCTGAGACAATTGATTCCTTAGAGGCCACGAACATAGTGAATAGGAGTTGAGGCAGGCTAAGAGTGCCATTGTTGTTGATTTTTCCACCATGCTCACTCAATCCACTTGCATAGAACATGTAATGTCAAACCTACAATGAACAACCTATAACAAAAATGTAATGTCAACCCTACAATGAATAGCCTGTAACAAAAATAAACCAATAGAGTGGTCTATTAAGGACATATACAACAACTTATAGCACACATGAGTTTAGCACTTGAAGATAAAATGACTGCTGATGTAATAACTTGTATCATGAAAGCAATACATCATTTTTTACAAAGATTTACTTCTTCTAGGCAATGTTATCATTTGTAAACTCATGAACCCCTCCCCCACACCTAAGTATTGTGACACCTCACAATCAAAAGTATAGGAAACCAGTTAGTATTCCCCAATAGCCAAAGATTTATAGTATGTCAAGTGTAAAGATAAAATTTCACAGATTGGTCTGACGAGACGGTTAGAAGATGGCCCCACCTATAGGATAAGAGATCCTATGTATAGATAAGAAGAGATAGGCAAGAGATTTTAAAGATAGTCTTAGAGTTATTTCCCAATGGAAAGTGTATGAGAACCATTAACCTTAGCTTAACCACACATACTTCATGTCTTCTTTCTTTGCAAGTAATGTCGTACATCAGGATAAGTTTAAATTTATTATTTATTTTTGGCAGATTACCATCCTCGCTAGGTAGAATGCCCCACTGCCAGCAAGCTTGTTCAGTACTCCGATGGGTTTACCTAGTCATACCACAGGCCAATACCCACTTCCAGTAGACTTGTTTAGTATCCCGCTGGGTTAGCCTCTTAAACCCTCAGAGACTGGACCTCTATCCTTTAATATTTTAGTATAAGATTGCTTATGCAAGAAGATGGGGGAACTCCTCTGAAAACAACTTTTTCTTTCTCTTTTTTTTTCAATTGGGATGGTATTTATGTTAGAGGATGACTTTTCGTTATATTACTTAGTGATTTTACTGATGTAAGGGGTACTTAAGAGGAGGTGGCCTATCTAAAGATATGATATAATCAAGCTATTTAGTGTGTAGTGGATGGTACCATTGAGAAATAACATAAAGGTATCTCTAGGCTCAACTTACTTTCTTCCTTTGTAGTTATTGTGATGTTTCCATGACTAACCGCTAATTAGACCTCCTTGTTACTCTTTGATAAAGACACTTGACTCACTTAGGTTTCTTGGAAAAATTGTATGAGAGACCTCTAAGATTGATGGTTACGGTGTCACTTCCTTATATAGTGGTGAAGGTTCAAGAGCAACTGCTATTTAAGATGCCTTGAGAAAAAGAAGATGAAAGTCTTTGCAAAAATATGAATAATTACAACAAGTCATTATTCATTTGATGCTTAGCAGACAACAAGGTTCAAGTATAGCGATGTTTTGAAGATGAATCCTTCTTTTATATTTCCTTGAAACTGTATACTCCTGGTGAAATAAATACCTACAAAGATCCCTAAAACTGTCTACAAAAACCACACTCTAAAATATAATAAATTAATGAGATCAATGAGATCAAGTCATAGGAACATGTATCTCATAGTTATTTTATTAAAAAAAATGTAAAATGAGGCTGCATTAGACTCTAAGCTAAACTAACAATATGCATCTTTTATTTACTATCCTACCCTACCTAAAAGGAAAGGAAAAATATTTATTCAAGTGTAAGAACTCTTCCAATGTAACCATGTGCAGAGCAAGATAAGAAACATACTCATATCCATATATAAAAAAGTTACCATAGTGATTACCTGGATATGAAGAACCAACCAACCTACTTGTTTTTGCATCAACAGGTGTTGAAGAAGAGAATAGTATTGTGGCCTGATGACCTCTTGAAACCAAATTTCAATGTAATCTTGATGTTTATCAACAATAATTTCTATGCTCTCCTTCATCGTGCTATGCATATCCTCTTCTTTTGGATGATTATTTTCTGAAGTACATAAAGGATCTGTTGAGATGGATGTTGAGAACTCCTCAATCTCATGTCTTAGTGATTGCTCTCCACTAGAGGTAGTCCATAGGTTTTCAGCTTCCTTCATAGTTTGGCAAGGAAGATCATTTTGTAGCTCATAGGACCTTGATTCTTCTATTATTTAGGGAGAGGTAGATACACTTTTGGCTGCTGCCAAAATATGTTCTTCTTGAAAAGAAGAAATCCCGGTTGTTGCAAGGATTTGAGAGAGTTCTTCCAAACTAATGGTCATCTTTGAATTCATTTTGTCATTTGATAAAACTCGGTTCACACAAAGATGATGTACACAAAGTTAGGATCTCCTGATGGTGGTAAGAAAACAAAGGTTGTATTGTTTTGTAGAAGGCTCGAGTGGTCTTGCCTCCTGTCCCACTATTATTGATGCTTCAATTTATTGTTCTATAGTGCTCCTTGCGTTAGTCTCTTCAGAGACTACTTTAGCTCTTTGAGTTGAGCTAGCTCCTATTTTTCGGTATCAATTTGGGGAGTTTATGAGTGGAACATTCCTTCCCCCAAAAAGGTCGGAAGGAACCTTGGTTAAAAGGTTTGATCTAGATTTAATGTATCTACCTTTTGGGTCTCTAGGTCTTTTCATGAAAGAAAGCAAGAAAAAAAAGAAAAAACTACCATTTGGTTCCTAGGTCTATTCATGAAAAATAAAAACAAAAAAGAAAAACTACCATTGGGTTTGGGGGAACCTGCTATAGCAGATGCACAGGTTCTTACCTCTCATCTTAAAGTTCCCCTGCCACCAAACTAATGCAAGGTCTAGAAATGATCTAATTCCTAACTACTTCTTACGTTGAGACAACTCCGCGACAATGACGCCAAACATGATGGGTGTTATATATGAACTAAAAAAACAGTAAAAAACCTCAATTAAATTGTCAACCCGGGGTAAGTAAACTTAGAGTTGTAGAAAAATATATGCCAAAGGTAGAGGGGTTGGTAGGAGTATAGTCGAACTAAGGAAGGCAACTATCTAAGGCTAATATACTCAAGCAAAACCTATCTAATGAGCAAACCCTACTAAGAAAATTGAAATTAGGAAACCTAAGCACTTTTGGGCCAAGGACTGATGGATAGTTCCTAAGAAAGAAAATGAAAACTCCGCATAAAGAAAACTAGTTTAAAAATAAGCAAAAGCAAACTACTAAGCATAATAAGCATATGACAAAATAAAATTTCTTTAACTTGCCAATCTAAATTCAATGAGCAACTACCCTATGAAAGAAAATAAATAAGCAGTAAGCAAAAGCACCTAT
Organism: Picea sitchensis; assembly: GCA_010110895.2. Classification (NCBI taxonomy): domain Eukaryota; kingdom Viridiplantae; phylum Streptophyta; class Pinopsida; order Pinales; family Pinaceae; genus Picea; species Picea sitchensis. The sequence continues at coordinate 77,754 of SNQJ01S0050573.1, forward strand.
CTAACCTATTAAAACAAATAGACAAGTAATCAAAGACAACTAACTAACCTACGAAAGCAAAAGACAAGTAAGCAAAGGCAACTAACTAACCTACGAAACCAAAAGACAAGTAAGAAAAGACAACTAACTACTGCAAGCAAACCTTCTCATTGAACAACTATCTAGCCTAAGAGACAAGTGGACTAAATTCCTAATGCAAAACTATTTCTCTTGCATGAAAGGAAATTTAAGTTCTCAATGCAATGCATGAAAGGAAATCTAGTCTATTGAGAGCAAGAAAGAATAACAACTAATTATTGAACAAACTGCTATCTAATCTATCAAAGAAAAGTATATCTATCCTACAACAACAAATAAGACTATTTCCTAACCTATGAAAGAAAAAAACTATATCTATGAAAGTAGGAAAACTATTCTTTAACCTATGACAATTCAGATATAATGTTGGTGGTTGTGTGAATGCCTTCGGTGGTGAAGGATGATATCTCGATGACACTTGACAACAAAGGACAATTCCAATGGTATAATCTCAACACTAATCTCGATGGCAAACTGAAAGGTGTGGAGTAAACAATTCAATGAAAACTTAGCCATGATAAAAGTAATGTTAAATACCCTACATATTCATGTATAAACCATCAACAACATAGCGAGATCATCATTATAAGCAAAACTAGATTCAACCATTAACGTCAAAATATAATTGCAATTTAATTCTAGGAAAGGAAATTACATAAAGGAAACTATGCTACATCTATTCTAACAATTCAAACTACAATAAAGAAATGCTTAGAAACAGAAATTTAAGACACGACATTAAAAAAGTAAACTAACAACTACAATAATCAACAACTAAGTAAGAAAGATCTATGTAAAACTGAAATAAGAGAGCTATGATTAAAAACTGAAATCAACTCTATCCATCCATCAAATCCCTGTCAAAGAAAACCCAAATTGAAACTGTGTTCTATTCTAATTAAAATTCTGTTTTAAACTTGATTATAAAATCATAAAAGAAAGCATAATCTAATATCTAATTACACATGAGGTTAGTCTAGGGGTATGCAGATCCATTCCTAACTACGAGATTAATGCATGCTAACACACTTTATCATACTAACCTGCAAAAGAGAGTCAAAGCAAATTAAATTATAACAGCAAACTAATTAACAAAATAGAAATGCATGTACAGGAAAATAAAGAGAACAAAACTATGAAATGTATAAACAACACGAAGACAGTAACCAGACTATTGATGGCCCCCCCAACAAGTTGTGTCTACTTCCTAAAATCCAACCATGAACTCAACAACTCAAATTCACCATGAAAACTTAAAAACATATTTCTGGCATAATCTGGCAGTGTAAAAACTCAAAACAGAGTAAAAATGTGTTTGTCCCTATCACACTGTTGTATATGATGCTTAACTTATGTTTGACCACCTCAGTGGTATTTATAACATTTACAGACCAAGTGGTTGACCACGGGAGGTTCAAACCACTTCTAAAATTGGCAAATTTCATTAATGGTGCCCTAATTGCCGAAACAGAGTGAGCTAATAATTGCCCACCATAACAACCCAAAATCAAGTTGTCAAGAGTTTAGTAGCTGTAGAAGATAAGCATGAACAAAATGCACGTGCCCAATTTTCCCATCATTGGCTTCCAATACCATAACCGCCAAGTCACCCTATGTTTTTGTGCAGGAAGAGGTGTTGGACGGAGTGACAGATCAAGTGCCGGAACGAGTACTGGAAGGAGTGCGGGATCAAGTGTCAGAACTAGAAACATAGTGCGTTTTTTCCCTATAACACCAGAAAAACGTAATTAGCTCTTGGAAATCATAAAACATGATGAATTATACTTGATACAATCATTAAACATGAATTATACGTACCTTGTGCCCATCATACCATTTTATCATGAAATTCTTCAAAAAGCTCCTTTAAAATATGAAAAACACATATGTACATGCGACAAAAGTGTATAATAACTGTCATAAAAGTGATCATATCTCGGGCCCAACATTACCCCCACACCTAAGATTTTGCAAGTCCCACTGCAAACAAAAAGAAATTTCCCTTTATGACTAACTTGCGAAGGAGGGGGTGGATTAGCTCTGGAAGCTTCTCCCTCTTTCCTGGGGGATTTTGACTTAGGATTTTTGTGGTTTTTTAATTGCATCCATATACTGTTATTGGTGGCAGTAATATCATCAACCTAACATTGTAGATAATTCATCTTGGCTTGTAGGACAACGCTATCATGGCGTAAATGACAACTCAATGTTTCATGCTCTCTAAGTTTGAACTGGAGGGTTTGGATTTTTTGAAGGCTTCTGATGACATGTGAGGAAGCCTTGAGATGTATATTATTCTCTTGATTATTTAAACCATGCAAAAAAATAATTTTACCTCTGCAAAATTAGTTCCAAAAGTGACTTCCCATAAGCGCAACAATTCTGGCCTGGCAAACTTGTAAAAAATAGGTATCAAAGTGACACCTGTAACTACAATATAGTAAAACCTGTGTAACACCTGAGAGAGGTTTTTGTTTTTGAATATGTTCTTGACAAAATGTTAAGGTCCTAACCCACACATA
>SNQJ01S0050573.1:80363-94179 GCA_010110895.2 Picea sitchensis
CGATGGGTTATCCTCTTAAACCTTCAGAGACTGGCCCTCCATCCTTTAATATTTTAGTATAAGATTTTTTATGCAAGAAGATGGGAGAACAACTCTGAAAACAACTTTTTCTTTCTCTTTTTTTTCAATTGGGATGGTATTTATGTTAGAGGATGACTTTCCGTTATATTACTTAGTGATTGTCTCCATGTAAGGGGTACTTAAGCAGGCGCGACCTATCTAAAGATATGATATAATCAAGCTATTTAATGTGTAGTGGATGGTACCATTGAGAAAGAACATAAAGGTATCTCTAGGCTCAACGTACTTTCTTCCTTTGTAGTTATTGTGATGTTTCCATGACTAACCTCTAATTAGACCTCCTTGTTACTCTTTGATAAAGACACTTGACTCACTTACTCAGGTTTCTTGGAAAAATTGTACTAGAGACCTCTAAGCTTGATGGTTACGGTGTCACTTCCTTAAATAGTGGTGAAGGTTCAAGAGCAACTCCTATTTAATATGCCTTGAGAAAAACAAGATGACAGTCTTTGCAAAAATATGGCTAATTACAACAAGTCATTATTCATTGATGCTTAGCAGACAACAAGGTTAAAGTATAGCAATGTTTTGAAGATGAATCCTTATTTTATATTTCCTTGAAACCGTCTACTCCTGGTGAAATAAATACCTACAGAGATCTCTAAAACTGTTTACAAAAACCACACTCTAAAATATAATAAATTAATGAGATCAATGAGATCAAGTCATAGGAACATGTATCTCATAGTTCTTTTATTAAAAAAAATGTAAAATGAGGTTGCATTAGACTCTAAGCTAAACTAACAATATGCATCTTTTATTTACTATCCTACCCTACCTAAAAGGAAAGGAAAAATATTTATTAAAGTGTAAGAACTCTTCCAATGTAACCATGTGCAGAGCAAGATAAGAAACATACTCATATCCATATATAAAACATTTACCATAGTGATTACCTGGATATGAAGAACCAACCAACCTACTTGTTTTGGCATCAGAAGGTGTTGAAGAAGAGAATAGTATTGTGGCCTGATGACTTCTTGAAACCAAATTTCAATGTAATCTTGATGTTTATCAACAATAATTTCTATGCTCTCCTTCATCGTGCTATGCAGATCCTCTTCTTTTGGATGATTGATTTCTGTAGTACATAAAGGATCTGTTGAGATGGATGTTGAGAACTCCTCAATCTCATGTCTTAGTGATTGCTCTCCACCAGAGGTAGTCCATAGGTTTTCAAATTCCTTCATAGTTTGGCAAGGAAGATCATTTTGTAGCTCATAAGACCTTGATTCTTCTAATATTTCGGGAGAGGTAGATACACTTTTGGCTGTTGCCAAAATATGTTCTTCTTGAAAAGAAGAAATCCTGGTTGTTGCAAGGATTTGAGAGAGTTCTTCCAAACTAATGGCCATCTTCGAATTCATTTTGTCATTTGATAAAACTCGGTTCACACAAAGATGATGTCCACAAAGTTAGGATCTCCTGATGGTGGTAAGAAAACAAAGGTTGTATTGTTTTGTAGAAGGCTTGAGTGGTCTTGCCTCCTGTCCCACTATTATTGATGCTTCAATTTCTTGTTCTATAGTGATCCTTGCATTAGTCTCTTCAGAGACTACTTTATCTCTTTGAGTTGTGCTAGCTCCTGTTTTTTGGTATCGGTTTGGGGAGTTTATGAGTGGAACATTCCTTCCCCAAAAAAGGTCAGAAGGAACCTTGGTTGAAAGGTCTGATTTAGATTCAATGTATCTACCTTTTGGGTCTCTTGGTCTTTTCATGAAAGAAAGAAAGAACAAAAAGAAAAAGATACCATTTGGTTCCTAGGTCTGTTCATGAAAAATAAAAACTAAAAAGAAAAACTACCATTGGGTTTGGAGGAACCTACTATAGAAGATGCGCAGGTTCTGACCTCTCATCTTAAAGTTCCCCTGCCACCAAACTAATGCTAAGGTCTAGAAATGATGTAATTCCTAACTACTTCTTACCTTGAGACAACTCCCTGACAATGGCGCCAAACATGATGGGTGTTATATATGCACTAAAAACACAGTAAAAAACCTCAATTAAATTGTCAACCCGGGGTAAGTAAACTTAGATTTGTAGAAAAATATATGCCAAAGGTAGAAGGGTTGGTAGGAGTATAGTCGAACTAAGGAAGGCAACTATCTAAGGCTAATATACTCAAGAAAAACCTATCTAATGAGAAAACCCTACTAAGCGAATTGAAATTAGAGAAAACCCTTACCAAGTTTAATTGAAATTAGGAAACATATAATTTTGGGCCAAGTTGATCTGATGGATAGTTCCTAAGAAAGCAAATGAAAACTGTGTAAAGCATACTAGTTTAACAATATGAAAAAATCAAACTACTAAGCATAATAAGAAAATGACAAAAAAAACTCTTTTAACTTTCCAACCTACATTCAATGAGAAACTAACCATGAAAGAAGAAATAACATGCAAGTAAACAAAAGAACCTATCTAACCTATTAAAAACAAATAGACAAGCAAGCAAAGACAACTAACCAACCTACTAAAGCAAAAGGCAAGGAGCAAAGAAACTAACTAACCTATGAAATAAAAAATACAAGTAAGCAAAGGAAACTAACTACTGCATAAAAACTTCATTGAACAAATATCTAGTCTAAGAGGTAAGTGGACTAAATGCCTAATGCAAAACTATTTCTCTTGCATGAAAGGAAATTTAAATGCTCAATGCAATGCATGAAAGGAAATCTAGTCTATTGAGAGAAAGAAAGACTAACACCTAATTCTTGAGCAAACTGCTATCTAATCTATCAGATCAAAGTCTATCTATCCTACAACAACAAATAAGACTATTTCCTAAGCTACGAAAGCAAGAAACTATATCTATGAAAGAAGGAAAACTATTCTTTAACCTATGACAATTTAGATATAATCTTGGTGGTTGTGTGAATGCCTTCGGTGGTGACGGATAATATCTCGATGACACTTGACAACAAGGGACAATTCCAATGGTATAAGCTCAACACTAATCTCGATGGAAAAATGAAAGGTGTGGAGTAAATAATCCAATGAAAACTTAGCCATGATAAAAGTAATGTTAAATACCCTGCATATTCATGTATATACCATCAACAACATAGCGAGATCATCATTATAATCAAAACTAGATTCAACCATTAACTAAGAAATATAATTGCAATTTAATTCTAGGAAAGGAAATTACATAAAGGAAACTATGCTACATCTATTCTAACAATTCAAACTACAATAAAGAAATGCTTACAAATAGAAATTTAAGACATGACATTAAAAAAGTAAACTAACAACTACATTAATCAACAACTAAGTAAGAAAGATCTATTTAAAACTGAAATAAGTGAGCTATGATTAAAAACTGAAATCAACTCTATCCATCCATCAAATCCCTGTCAAAGAAAACCCAAATTGAAACTTTGTTCTATTCTAATTAAAATTTTGTTTTAAACTTGATTATAAAATCATAAAATAAAGCATAATATAATATCTAATTACACATGGAGTTAGTCTAGGGGTCTGCAAATCCGTTCCTAACTATGAGATTAATGCATGCTAACATACTTTATCATACTAACTTGCAAAAGAGAGTCAAAGCAAATTAAATTATGAAATGCATATACAACACAAAGACAGTAACCAGACTGCTGGTGGTCCCCCCAGCAAGTCGTGGCTACTTCCTAAAATCCAACCACGAACCCAACAACTCGAATTCACCATGAAAATTGAAAAACATATTTCTGGCATAATCTGGCAATGTAAAAACTCAAAACAGAGTAAAAACATGTTTGTCCCTATCACACTACTGTATATGATGCTTAACTTATGTTTGACTACCTCAGTGGTATTTATAACATTTTCAAACCAAGTGGTTGACCGCAGGAGGTTCGAACCACTTCTAAAATTGACAAATTTCATTAATGGTGCCCTAACCGCTGAAACAGAGTGAGGCAATAATTGCCCACCATAACAACCCAAAATCGAGTTGTCAAGAGTTTAGTAGCTAGAGGGGATAAGCACGAACAAAACCCACGTGCCCGATTTTCCCATCACTGGCCGCCAATACCATAACCGCCAAGTCATCCTATGTTTCTGTGTAGGAAGAGGTGTTGGACAGAGTGCCGGATCAAGTGCTAGAATGAGTACTGGAAGGAGTGCCAAATCAAGTGCCGGAACTAGAAACGTAGTGCGTTTTTTCCCTGTAACACCAGAAAAACGTGAATTATCTCTTGGAAATCATAAAACATGATCAATTATACTTGATACAATCATTAAACATGAATTATACGTACCTTATGCCGATCATACCATTTTATCATGAAATTCTTCAAAAAGATCCTTTAAAATATGAAAAACACATATATACATGCGAAAAAAGTGTATAATAACTGTCATAAAAGTGATCATATCTCGGGCCCAACAGAAGGAAACCCTCTTTTATGAGGGAAATTTATTGTGGCTATGTATCGTTGCGAATATTGTATTCTGAGTGAGGAGATTGTGAGAGAAAGAATAGGAAGTTGCAACGGGTGTGTTGTAGGTTGTATCCCTTCATTTGTTGGATAACAATAAAGGAAGGACCTGACAATTTATCTGGTGGATGTATCCCACACTGAGTGAACCATGCATATATGTGTCTCTATTTTATTGTGTATCTTCTCTTTTTATTTCTTCATTTATTTTATTTTATTGCTACACGATCTTGTTTTTCTAACAATTGGCATCAGAGTGAAAGGTAACTCGCAGGAAAATAGGGTTCCTGGTTCGAGTGGGAGTAATGGCAGAAGATGGAAATTTTAGGGTCGAGAAATGTAATGGCCAAAACCCCCAGTTATGGAAGATGTAGATGGAACATTATGTATATCATAAAGATCTATTCCTACCATTGGGTGGAATAACAAAGAAGCTGACAACCATGAAGGACGAAGAATGGGAGGTTCTTGACAGAAACACACTAGGAACAATACAGATGAGCCTGGTAGTGTCTGTGTCTTTCAATATTTTGAAAGAAAAGACAACGAAGGAGTTGTCGGATGCATTGAATAATTTGTATGAAAAACCCTCGGCATCCAATAAGGTATTTCTAATGAAGACATTATTTAATATGAAGATGTTTGAATGTGGGTCTATTGCAGATCATTTAAATGAATGTAATACAATTACTAATCGACTAAGTTCTGTAAAATTGTACTTTGATGACGAGGTCATGGATCTTATAATCTTGTGTTCATTTCTAGAAATATGGAATGTCTTGGTCATGGTTGTAAGTAACTCTATCTCTGGTTCAAATACTTTAAAATTTGATGATGTTGTTGGTGTTATGCGATGAAAAATCACAGGTGAGACATCAGGTAATTCATTAAACATGGAGAAAAGGGGAGGAAAAAAGGGTAGAGGAAAGGGCTCAGGGAACTGCGGTAATTCTAGGAAGGGAAAATCCAAATCCAGATTGGGAAAGATAGAGTGATGGAATTGTGGGAAGAAAGGAGAAAAATCAGGAAGCAAATGTAATAGGTGATGTGTTACAATATGCTTTGATTCTTTCTGTAGATAAAATTTATGAGTCTAGGGTAGTATATTCAGGGGCTTCATTTCATGAAACACCCCATAGGAAACATTTTCTAGATTATGTTCAAGGTGATTTTGGACAGGTTCATTTGGGTGATGATGCACCATGCAAAATTGTTGGAATGAGAAAGGTAAAAATAAATCAAAGGAATGGAAACCAATGGGTGTTGAAAGAGGTAAGACATGTTACAGATCTAAGGAAAAATCTAATTTCAATAGGACATCTGGAAAGTGAAGGTTGTATATCTATATTTACAAATAAGGTGCAGAAGGTCAGCAAAGGATCACTGGTGATAGCAAAAGAAGAGAAGGTAGGTACATTGCATTTATGTACTGGTAATACTAAATATTCTATCTCTTTAGCTTCTACAGGAGTGGATAGATCACTATGGCATCATAGGCTTGGACACATGAGTGAGAAGGGGATGTAGATGCTTCACAAAATAATTATTTTACCATATCTTCAATAAATTTATTTGGATTTCTATGAGCATTGTGTTTATGGAAAACATAAGAGAGTCATATTTATCAGAGTGAGAAAAGAAAATAAGAGTGAAAGGTTAGATCTCGTGCATATAGATGTATGGGGACCAGATCAGGTATCATATCTTGGTGTCTCTAGTTATTATGTTACTTTTATTGATGATGCAACTAGAAAAACTTGGGTTTATTACATTTGACAACAATTTGATGTTTTTGATACTTTTAAGAAATGGAAAGCTTTGGTTGAGAATGAGATATGTAAAATGTTGAAGTGTCTTAGATAAAAAAATGGAGACGAATATTGAAGCAAGGAGTTTGATGATTACTGTTCATACCATGGGATTCATAGAGAGAAGACAGTTCTAGGAACACCACAAGAAAATGGTGTGTCAGAAAGGATGAACATGACAATCATGGAGCGCACAAGGAGTATGATATTGCATGCTAGTTTTCCCTTACAGTTTGGGAAGATGTTGTAGATATTGTTGTTTACTTAATAAATAGAGGACCTTCAATCTCTTTGGATGGTGCAATTCCATAGGAGGCATGGACAGGTAAAAAGCTAAACTATTCTTTTTTGAAGACTTTCAGTTGTGAAGCATTTGTCCATATTGATAAAGAAAATAGAACAAAGCTTGAGGAAAAATCCAAGAAGTGTACCTTTATTGGATACAATGTTAATGATTTTGGTTATCTCTTATGGGATTATGAAAATCACAAAATTATTAGGAGTAGAGATGTCATATTCAATGAGAAGGTCATGTACAAAGATCAGTTGCAGGGAAAGATACTAGAATCAGGAAAAACAGAATACACAATGCTTGATGAGATCACTAAAAAATAAATTCCAAAGGAAACAAAAAATCAAAATGTACAACAACATGAGAAACATGTACCTCAAACTCCTGCAAGTGTTGTTATAAGATATACCATTTTAAGTAGACCCCCTGAACGATACTCTCCTTCATTGTATTATTTATTGTTGAATGATTCTAGTGAACCCGAATGTTATGAAGAGGAAATGTAGGTAGACACCAAAAAGAAGTGGGAGCAAGGAATCAAAGAGAAAATGGATTCTCTGGTAAATAAATAGACTTAGGATTTGGTCCAGTTACGTGTAGGAAAAAGAAAATTACAAAATAAATGGGTTTACAAGTTGAAGGAAGAAGATGGAGGAAACAAATGGTACAAAGATAGACTTGTTGTAAAGGGGTTTTCACAAAAGAAAGGTATAGATTTTGATGAAATATTTTCTCCTGTTGTTAAAATTACTACAATTAGGACTATTTCAAGTCTTGTAGAAGTAGAAGATTTACATCTTGAACAATTAGATGTAAAAACAACTTTTCTCCATGGGTATTTGGAGGAAGAGATTTATATGCAACAACCACATGGGTATCAAGTCAAAGGGAAGGGGAATTTGGTATGCAGGTTGAAGAAGAGATTGTATGTTCTAAAGAAATCTCCAAGGAAGTGGTATTTGAAGTTTGACAGGTTTATGACAGAACAAGGTTATAGTAGATTTCATTCGGATCACTGTGTTTATTTTAAAAGGATAGAAAATGGAAGCTATATTATCTTGCTATTGTATGTAGATGACATGCTTGTTGCAAGGTCTAATATGCATGATATAACTGTGCTCAATAATAAATTATCTAATTCATTTGCGATGAAGGATTTGGGTGCTGCAAAGAAAATCCTTGGTATGAGAATAAAAACAGACATGCAAAATTGCAAATTGACATTGTCTCAGGGTGAATACATAGAGGAGGTGTTGAAGATTTTTAGAATGCAGAATGCAAAACCAATTAGTACACCTTTGGTCAACCATTTCAAATTAACTAAGGAAATGTGTCCCAAGACACAAGAGGAGATATAATAAATGTCCAGGGTCCCTTATTCATAAAAAATTGGTAGCTTGATGTATGCGATGGTTTGCACAAGACCAGATATTTCACATGCAGTGGGAGTTGTGAGAAGGTATATGAACAATCTAGCTAAAGAACATTGGGAGGAATTAAAGTGGATTCTCATGTATTTGAGAGGTAAAGATACTCATGCATTATGTTTTGAAGGTTCATAAACTATTCTATAGTGATATGTTGATTCATATATGACAGGTGATAAAGATAGAAAGAGGAGCACCGTAAGGTATGTTTTTATTGTAGGTGGAACAACAATAAGTTGGATTTTGAAATTGAAAAAGGTTGTTTCACTTTCAACAGTAGAGACAGAGTATGTTGTTTCTACAAAGGCTAGTAAATAGATGATTTGGTTACAAAGGTTTATGGAGGAATTGGGAAAGAAGCAAGAGAATAACAGGTTGTACTGTGATAGTGAGAGTGCCATTCATCTTGCAAATAAATCATCCTTCCATTTGAATACTAAGAATATACAACTCTGGTACCATTTCATACGACCCGTCTTGGAAGATGGACATTTGAAGTTGGAAAAGATACACACTATCTAGAATCCTGCAGACATATTAACTAAGGGAGTAACCAGGGAGAAAATGAGTTCTTGCTCAGTTTCAGTTGGTCTTCAAGAATGAATATGAAGATGAGAAATTTTCTAGGTACAAGAAGGATCATAGTCCATCAGATACAATAATTGTGGAGTTGTTGAGATCAATCTCCAAGTGGGAAATTGTTGGTTGTGGAGCCTGATTATCTTCCTGATTTCACGGTCTTTGTTTTCAGTCATGTTTATACCCCATGAAGACTTTACACCCTAGAAGAATGTATACTCCTCCATGAAAGGGAGTGTAGGGGGGGTTTACTGTATATTGTAATTTCATAGTAAATTTAGACCATTCATTATAAGGTCGCATATATGATGGTAGAAGTTATGTTAGGGTTTGTTTTCCTAGAAGGAAACCCTCTTTTATGAGGAAAATGTATTGTGACTATGTATCATTTTGAATATTGTATTCTAAGTGAGATTACTTTGAGAGAAACAAGAGGAAGTTACAACATGTGTGTTGTAGATTGTATCTCTTCATTTGCTGGATAATTTTAAAGAAATAACCTGAAAATTTCTCAGGTGGACGTAGCCCACACTGGGTGAACCACATATATCTGTGTCTCTATTGTATTGTGTATCTTCTGTGTTTTATTTCCTCATTTGTTTTATTGTATTGCTCAACGGTATTGTTTTTCTAACAGAGGGCCTAGCCCACGACCCATATTCCTTGGATATATGTTATGCCATGTGATCACAAAACATTCATGCCATATCTGCGGGAGGTTTAATCTCTCTCTCTCTCTCTCTCTCTCTCTCTATATATATATATATATTATAACCATACACTAAACAAAACGATGAAATAAATGGGAATGGAACCCCCGACCCATCAACTATGCCAACGACTTAACACACCACTGATAACCAGTATGCCAAACATGACATTTATTATAACAAATCACCTAACTTATAATTAATTTCGTCCAACAGTTGCAGGGCTAAGTTAAGGGGCACACCCTATTTAATGGTGCATGGACCAAGGATTGTACAAACATTCATTAATGCATATTTTTTTCTCGAAGTGCATTCTCGAGGGTACATAGGCTTTGAGGCTACACCGTAAAGCATGTTGAGAGATCCCTTGACGGAATTTAAAGAAATGTATACTCATTTTTCATGATTTTTTGTAAGAAATCCAATGGTGTACTCATTTTCTGCATTTGAGCAACATGTAAAAATGTAATTGTAAAACACAAGCATTTGAGGATTAATAAAGAGGTATCTATTGAAAGTGGATCCATAGACATAGCCTGAATTGGGTGAACTCCATTATCAAACTTGTGTATGTGATTTCATCAATGTTGTTCATTTATATGCTAAGTTATTTATCATTATAGTGTGTATGGTTAGATAAGTTTTTCATATGTAAATTGTAAACAATTAAGCGATCATGATTATTTCGAAGATCAAGTGGATGTTTATATGTATTTAAAATAATAAACATCTAAGGATTTTTTGGATCAATGGATTTGTGAAATAAAGAAGAATTCTATTATCTCTTGGTCCATTTTTATAGATGAATTGATATCACATTATGGGGATATTAAGTGAAATATATTATTTATTCAATTGATAAATCTTAAAAAACAATGTACAATCACAAAGAACAATATGAAACAATTACAAAATCTTAGTCTCAAGGTAAAGAACATTCATGAGGATAATTTATTAGATATATTTATTGGCACTTTAAAGGAGAACATTCAACATGAGGTGCATCTCTTTGAACCTAAATCCCTAGAGCAATATTTCAATATGGCAAGGAAAGTGGAAAACAAAAATATGGCTACTAATAAATATAGAGAGCACCATGTTCCCTCTCCTAAAATGACAAGGTTGACACCTCAAAAAATGGACGAAAAAAGAGAAAAGTGACTATGTTTCAATTGTAACAACATGTATAGTAAAGGGCATAAAGGTAGTGAGAAGAAATTATTCTACATTAATTGTGGAATGGAAGAAGATCAAGAATTGGAACCATCACAAGATATATATCTAGAAGAGATTACTACAACAATATCCTATCATGCATTGGCCGGAATCAATGCTCCACAAACCCTCAATATACAAGGATACATAAAAATTAAAAGGTAACAATATTGATTGATGTTGATAGTACCCATAATTTTATCAATTACAAATTAGAAAAAAATATTTTTCTTTGTATATCCCACATTATCATTTCAAGTAATGATTGTAGATGGAGGTACCATAATTTTTTTTGGAAAGTTCCATAGTATTAAGCTCAACGTGGGGGAATATTTTTTTGGATAGCCCCATGATTTCCATCCAAATGGGTGGCATTGTATTGTATTAAGGGTCCAATGGTTACAATCATTGGGAATAATGGCCCTTAATTTTCAATATCATTTCATGAGATTTTCCTCAGATGGAAAGGAAATTGAGCTTAGAGGTATCCAAGGGAAAACCTATAAATTGATAATCTCTAATAGCATGACAAAATTACTCAAAAAAGGACACTAGGGTTTAATTGCACAATTTTTCTCACTAGATGTTCAAACATCTATATCCTCTACTCCATTAGACCTCCAAATAGTTATCAACAATAATTCCAAGGTATTTGGTGAAATTCCTAAGGGTCTTCCACCTACTCGATATCATGACCATGTTAATCATTTGCAACCAGGAAGTTGTTGACGGGCGTAAGTGACACACCGTCAATTGGAAGGTCAAATATGGACCGGGGTTGTCTAAATAACCCAAGCCGTTTGGAATGAAATGACCCGAAGGGTTTAATGGCTCCGTTGGCTAACTAAAGTCCTAAAAACAGTAAAAGAAATAAACTAATATAAATCTATGATTCTAACAAATGATATATTACTTACTAATGTTTATTAAAAAGAAACGTAAATATACAAATGATTATAAACAATCTATATACAGTTTACAAGGTTTACTTGGAATCTTGCGAGAATGGATGTTCATAAATGACACAGAAACAATGAAAGCTAATTAATGCAATCATCGTCTCAGTCATATATAAACAAATCTGAATAAAAGAAAGCGATGCACCTACTAACCTCTCACTGATCAACAATACTAAGCTAAATTCATCTCTCTGTATTTGTATGATCTCCATCTTGTCTTGCTTGTGAGGGAAACCTATGACAGAACAATACTAGTACTTCCAGAATAAACTCAAAGAAGTGTTTGATGTGTTGGAGTGAGAATATAGCAACAGAATGATGACTGATTAAAAATCTTGTGATCTTATGATAATCAATAACTAAGAACGAGAGAAAACTCAATTCTGAGTATTGATTTTATCCATCATTTAACATTATGAATAAATTCAATAATAATCAAATGAAAAATTGATCACACATACATAATGGAATAAAAAATTATGGACAACATCCAAATACTTAACAATACGAAACACCATATGATGTCAAGGCTAAAGCTGCATCAAACATAATAATATCTCATAAGACTGAGTCAATTAAAGAACATAATGGAATAAGAATCACATAGGTCTAAATCCAATGGTGAATAGATTTCCCATATCATTTCCCAAAATCAAATGTCCATACTGTGGTCCAAAAGGAATTTTTGGGATAATAGACTCTCAAAGATTGAAAAAATTAATACATAAATGATAACAATTAACCATGTATTGATAAAATAGACTAAAGTTAATTTAAATCAATGCATAATCAATTGCTCAAAGAATATGAACATATTATAATGAAAGAAAAACCATTTTACTCACAGAACAAAATCCATTAAGCAACCTGGAATTCCATATTCTTCTTTGAAAATACTTGTCCATTCTCCCAAAGATTCCAACCATCTGTTACTCCATTTGAAAATAATTTTTTTTTACAAAAGATATAATATAAAAAAAAAGGATACAAATCCTCCTTTGAATTTCTTGGATCTCCATGGCTTTGAACTTTCTCATATATTTATACAAAGAATGAACAGTCTGTGCGTCACTAATAATTTCCGCCCCCTAAAATTTTCCTCGTAAAGAGACACAAATATCTCTCAAATCATGCATTTTTTTGGGAAAAGTTTTATGCGGAAGCTAAATGGGTCCATTTGGGAGATGAGTTTTCAACCATTTCTTCAAATTCCCCACGGTTTGGCTGCAATCAGTCCTGCAAAATTGTGTCTCTGTTCTTGACGCATTTCCAAATTTTATCTGTTGTTGCTCATAAATTTATTTGCAGCAATCTAATATTATTTTTAGATCAATCATCTTGAACGTATTTGGATAATAAAATCAATCCATGATCAGGTCCGTACCAAATAACTAATAATAGAAACTTGTGAAACAAAAAGAAACCTAAATTAATAACCTAAAAATTGTGAATAAAAAAAAATCTAGAACAATAAAATAAAAAAATGAATTTAAACTAACTATAAGTTCTAAACAAACATTGTTTATAATTTCCTTTCAAATATGATCTTAAAATTCTAGAAGCTTCAAGATAATGGAGAAGAGAAAAATATTAATTTTGTTTTTTACAAAATCAAACAAATGATAGATAATTTTTTTTTTTATTATTATTTTTATTTTGAAATGAGATACAAAATGAAAAAAAAATAATTAATTAATATCACCAAATGATTTTATGAAAATGAGAAACCAACCAAGATATTATTGCATGAAGTATTAAACCCATTATTCAAAATAGTCAATCTTGCTAATGAGCAAAATAAATAACAGATAATCATAATTTAAACGAAAGTAATCAGTTGATAAAAATTAACGTTTTTGTTTAAATTGAGATTTCTATGCTTGTTTCTAAATTTTGACATATACTCTTGTAATGAATGTCTCATAATATAGTGAATGTGTTAAGTTTGTGTCAAATTAATCCAAGGTATAGAACTATTTGAAAATGTTGATTATGTAGCTCATTATAATTATCAAGATTTTAATGGGGGCCCTTTAAATTTTGTAAACAATTAGGGGGAGTTGTTGGGGCCCAAAAAATGGTGACTTAATGGGTGAAGCAGTTATCTCTGATCTGGTAAGATTTCATCTCAAGAAGAAAAGAATAAGACTTGAAAAATGATTTAAGCTCCCTGAAATAAATTCACTCTGAGACCATATAGTATTAGGATAAGCTCAATGTTATAACTAGACAATAGAATTTTCTTTGCAGGGGATTATAACCTGAAATAATGTCTTAATCAAAGAGTCACGATGTTTATAAAATAACTTCAA
>SNQJ01S0050573.1:95285-126965 GCA_010110895.2 Picea sitchensis
ATTCAAAGCAATCAAAGAAAACAAAAAACACACAACAAACCAAATCAAATTTTATTAATGGGATTCAAAATCAGAAGTACACAAAATCAAAACAACAAAATAAAACTTTTCAGGAAACGATTTTGGCCAAAGATAAACTTGAGTTTTTGGATCCATTAGCATCTCACTATAAAATAAAGGAAGAACTAAATCATATAAAATATCATGTGCGAACAAGTTCTTTTCTTAAGATAGTGATCCATGAGATGTTACTTTGACCAAGCATTATTATTAAAAATAAAAGAGACTAAAAGAAATAGAAAAATCCTTATTAAGATGAGTGCAGTCCTACTCATGGCATCTTGGGTAAGGGTTGAATTGATAGTTCAAATTTACTTATCTCTTTACTTTCCATTTAAAATTTTCATGATGATACTGCATTTTTGAAAAGAAATATTCAACAAAAAGTAGAGAGAAAAAGATTTAAAGTGGACTTCCTAGACAACATTCATATTATGGTTCTCTTGGTGTACCCACTTGTGTTCATAACTGCATTATTACACAAAGAAATATCGATAAAGAAAACTTAAGGAAACCTACTCCTAAACCTATTATAAACTACTAAATAGATCAAAATGCTAAGTAAAATCGTATTTCCAATGTAGCCACAAAAGAATCTTCAATTCTACAAGGCATAGAAAGTCGAAAATTAGAATAAAAGAATTTAGTATTTGCAGATACAAAATAAATATGTCATTCTTACCTCCTATATATTCTTTTAAAAACAAAACAAGCACGGCCTTACCATTCTTTTGAAACTTCATGATGTATGAATCCTCCAACCATTCTGCAATCTGGTCGTGATATGGGTCATAATGGCATGGAAGAGTGTAGGTAAGTTTGGAAAACTTATCAATATTATGGGGACCTGAAATAACCATCAACCAAGGCTGAAGTGCCCAATCCTCTTGACAATTCTCCAAGTGTTCATCAATTTATTCACATGGAGGATCTAAAAAAATCATGTAATTCTTACTTCCTAGATATTTAGGTAGAAACAAAGCAAGCACAACTTTATCTTTATTATGAATATTTTTTAGATACAAATCTTCAAGCCATTCTAAGATACCGTCATAAAAATTAGCATGCAAACTATGACTTTGATGAAATGGATATATCAATGGGGAACACATCATAAGAGGATTCATGACATCATTTCGATTATTGGTTTGAACGCTTCCTTTGATGATATTGATTTTTTCAAACTGTGAAGCATAAACATTAAAATTCGAACTAATCAAAGAACGAATAGAATATTTGATTTCCATAAGAATAAGTGCATTGTATTTTCAACAATAAATCATGTAAAATCATCTTGCAACATGTCATTTTTCCATGTGAGTGANGAAAGTGAAAGAGCATCAAATCCAACTTCATAAATGTTATGTTTGGAATTAATTTCACCAAATTTTGGCATATCAAAAAGATTTGATTGTGATGGAAAAGAGTAAGATATTGTGGGTAAAGTATCAAGTCCACCCGAATCTAAGAAGAGATCATGATATAAAGAGTAAAAGGAATCATAAATTATCACATTAAACGAATATCTTGAGTTATGATATTTAACAATGGTATTCTCAAGACATTCCTCTTTACTTTCCTTAAAACTTTCACTCTGTTTTGGTGATAAATTCTTCAACATAATATGATCATCTAAATTTGTCTCCTGTATGATAGATAATTCAAAACTTTCACGACAAACATTTGACATTTCTTGTGGATAAGGTATGATTTGTAGATGAGGGTTTAAGGTTTCTTCTTCCAATTGTAGATCTACATCTCTAATCAGTTTCATTGGAATGTTAGAATGCTTAAGATCGTTTTCATCACCTAAGTTTTCTTCAATAACCGAATTTAAGTACTGATTAGAGCAAGGGTTAGAAGAATATGGACATTCATCTTGACCCAACATAAAATATTCTTCCACGATGGTATATGACTGAGTATACAATGATTCAGAGGAAAAACCAATTTGATTGTCAGTAAGAACCTTTTCAATAGATTCTACCTCCCTTGCTTGTTCAAAATTTTCAGATGGATTCCTCTCATCCTGCGAACAGAATTCGTCTCGCAATTGAGTGATAGGATTTGCAACTGATTCATCATTCATGATTAAATGTGACTGGATGAAAGGGATGCAAGCATCATAGAGTAGATTTAGTACAAATGACATGTCATCAAGATTAAATTTACAGAGAACATGATGGATTCTTGTTGAAAAGCCTTCTGGAGATGAATTTCCATTGATTAGTAAAGTATGGAATTCTTCACATAATTGATTGTAATTATATTTTTCAAAATCATCTACAAGCTGAAACCAATCAATAATGTGATATGATGGAAAATAATCAAACCAATGTTTAATCCGCCCCCTGAAAGTGAAAGCAAACAATCTGCATAAAACCTTTAAATCAGAAATATCATGCTTGATGCATTTACACCAAAACTTGTTAAGATGGTGTTTTACAGATACATCCCCCCCACCATCAAATGTGAGTTTGGATAAGAGAGACATTGTCTCGTTGGGAATATCAGGTAATGAGAAGTGGAAAGCATGTTCCAACACAGTGATTTGGGGAGCCATGGGGAATTAAATACATTCAAAACAAAGAATCCTACAAGGCTAGCTTGTCAGTTTGACCTGCCTTCTAGTGCATTTCAAGATGACACAGAAGAAAAGTTTATAAATATGGAATTATGACAGGCTGAGGGGTAAAACATTTAATCATTAAATTTACCTCTGCCCTCCTTCTAGCGCCATTTGTTGACGGGCGTAAATGACACACCATCAACTGGAAGGTCAAATCCAGACCGGGGTTGTCTAAATAACCCAAGTCGTTTGGAATGAAATGACCTGACGAGTTTAATGGTTCCATTGGCCAACTAAAGTCATAAAAATAGTAAAAGAAATAAACTAATCTAAAACTATGATTCTAAAAAATGATATATTACTTACTAATGTTTATTAAAAAGAAACGTAACTATACAAATGATTATAAACAATCTATATACAGTTTACAAGGTTTACTTGAAATCTTGTGAAAATGAATGTTCATTATAATGTTTCAAAATAAGATAAAGTAAGAACATAAATCGTTTTGTTTTTTTAATGTTTAAAGATTTTGAACTAATAAATACTAAGAAAATACAATTGAAACAATGACACATAAACAATCAAAGCTAATTAATGCAATCATCGTCTCATTCATATATAAACAAATCTGAATAAAAGAAAGCAATTCACGTACTAACCTCTCATTGATCAACAATACTAAGCTAAATTGATCTCTCCGTATTTGTATGAGCTCCTTCTTGTCCTTCTTGTGAGGGAAACCAGTGACAGAACAATACTAGTACTTCCAGAATAAATTCAAAGAAGTATTTGATGTCTTGGAGTGAGAATATAGCAACAGAATGATGATTGATTAAAAATCTTGTGATCTTATGATAATCAATAACTAAGAACGAGAGAAAACTCGATTCTGAGTATTGATTTTATCCATCATTTAACATTATGAATAAATTCAATAATAATCAAATGAAAAATTGATCACACATACGTAATGGAATAACAAATTATGGATAGTATCCAAATACTTAACAATATGAAACACCATATGATGACAAGGCTAAAGCTGCATCAAACATAATAATATCTCATAAGACCGAGTCAGTAAAATAACATAATGGAATAAGCATCACACAGGTCTAAAGCCAATGGTGAATAGCTTTCCCATATCATTTCCCAAAATCACATGTCCATAGTGTGGTCCAAAAGGAATTTTTGGGATAATAGACTCTCAAAGATTGAAAAAATTAATACATAAATGATAACAATTAACCATGTATTGATAAAATAGGCTAAAGTTAATTTAAATCAATGCATAATCAATTACTCAAAGAATATGAAGATATTATAATGAAAGAAAAACCATTTTACCCACAGAACAAAAGTCATTAAGCAACCTGAAATTCCATATTATTCTTTGAAAATACTTGTCCATTCTCCCAAAGATTCCAACCATCCGTTACTCCATTTGAAAATATTTTTTTTTTACAAAAGATATAATATACAAAAAAGAAAGGATAAAAATCATCCTCTGAATTTCTTGGATCTCCATGGCTCTGAACTTTCTCATATATTTATACAGTGAATGAACAGTCTGGGCGTCACTAATAATTTCTGCCACTTGAAATTTTCCTCGTAAAGAGACACACATATCTCTCAAATCATGCATTTGTTTGGGAACATTTTTATGTGGAATATAAATGGGTGCATTTGGGAGATGGGTTTCAACCCTTTCTTCAAATTCCTCAAGGTTTGGCTGCAATCAGTCCCGCAAAATTGTGTCTCTGTTCTTGACGCATTTCCAAATTTTATCTGTTGTTGCTCATAAATTTATTTGCAGCAATCCAATATTATTTTTGGATCAATTATCTTGAACATATTTAGATAATAAAATCAAGCCATGATTAGATCCATACCAAATAACTGATAATAGAAACCTGTGAAACAAAAAAATAACTAAATTAATAACCTAAAAATTGTGAATAAAACAAAATCTAGAACAATTAAATCAAAAAATGAATTTAAACTAACTATAAGTTCTAAATAAACATTGTTTATAATTTCCTTTCAAATATGATATTAAAATTCTAGAAGCTTCAAGTTAATGGAGAAGAGAAGAATATTAATTTTGGTTTTTTACAAAATCAAACAAATGATGTATAATTCTTTTTTTTATTATTATTTTTTATTTTGAAATGAGATGCAAAATGATTTTTTTTTTTAATTAATTAATATCACCAAATGATTTTATGAAAATGAGAAACCAACCAAGATATTATTTGATGAAGTATTGAACCCATTATTCAAAATTGTCAAACTTGCTAATGAGCAAAAGAAAGAACACATAATCATAATTTAAACGAAAGTAAATTGTTGATAAAAATTAACGTATTTGTTTAAATTGAGATTTCTATGCTTGTTTCTAAATTTTGACATATACTCTTGTAATGAATGTTTCATACTATAGTGAATGTCTTAAGTTTGTCTCAAATCAATCTAAGGTATGAAACTATTTGAAAAGGTTGATTCTGTAGCTCATTATAATTATCAAGATTCTAATGGGGGCCCTTTAAATTTTGTAAAACTTTAGGGGGAGTTTTTGGGGCCCAACAGAAGTGTACCACCTAACATGATCTAAAATGGATGTGGAATGAGAGTGTATAGGAATTAGTACCTACAAAACAAATTGACAATCATAATGAATTATGTAATCCATGAAAAAAAGTGTCAAACAATGTAAGTTTATGTGGAATAATCCAAATAATGATGTAATATAAAAGTTAAAGAAAAATAATTAAATATGACCAAGAAACAAAAATGAGAGAAAGATAAGGAATGAGAAGTGAAGAGCCATGGTTATTGGCCTTCCCTTACCCTCTATATCTCTCTATTTCTTCACTCTAGCTCATTTACAAAGGGAAACAGAAAGGAGAGAAAGCTAAGGAATGAGAAGTGAAGAGCCTTGGTTGTTGGCCTTCCCTTACCCCCTATCTCTCTCTATTTCTTCACTCTCTCTCATTTCCAAAAGAAAAGAAAAAGGAGAGAAATCTAAGGAATGAGAAGTGAAGAGTCATGGTTGTTGGCCTTCCCTTACCCCCTATCTCTCTCTATTTCTTCACTCTCACTCATTTCCAAAGGTATTTTATAGCCAAGGAGGAGGAGAGAATTGTAAAAAACTTGTGGACTTACAATACTGAGCACCATTCAACTAGTTTTCCCAATTGGTTTCTAGGAAAAAAAAAATCATGTAATGCATTTTTCCTCTATGTCCTATGGTTAATTCAACCTTGAGTTTAATTGAGATTTCTAGATAACTCTAATGGAATATTTGTATTTCCTTGAGTGAATGTGGAATTACTTGTTTCTTCTATTCATTATCACTATGTGGGAGAATCTATTGGTAATGGTGGCATAACATTGTAGTTGATAATAAACTATGCACTAATTTGGTTCCTTCGAACCTTTGCATACTTGCAAAAGCTAGAGGACGTAGACCGTCCATCTATTACCTCATAGAGATCAAGGGCTATCATTAAATAGATGTTATGCATAAGTTACTAAGTTAAGGATGAAAATTTCTCCCCCTTCACATACTCTCTCACCTTGGGAGAATTTCACCTTTTCTAGGCATTCCCTTTATTTTTGGGCATCCATTTGAGTGTCGGGGCGAATTCCATTGTTGTTGGGTGTCCATTTATTTGTTGGGGTGAATTCCTTTGTTGTTGGGAATCCATTTGTTTGTTGGGGAAAATTTTATTGTTGTTGGGTGCACCTCTGATGGATATATCCTTCCCACTCATATTATTGATCCTTTAACCTATTGCTGAGCATTTAACTTATTGTTGGGCATGCCATTCATTGGGAATTTATGATTTAAATTTCTCATGCTGTCACTCCACCAACTGGGTGCTTCATTATTTGGGTATTTGTTGTTTAACTTCATGCTACCTCACACTAGAAGTTGAGCACTCTATCCATTTCTCACTTATTTCTCAACGTGCCTCCACCAAAACCACAGCGTGCTAGTATGAGAAAAGACCTCAGTCAAGAAAGACTCCATGCACATTCATATTGCCATATAAATGTCAAAGTGTGAGCTCTATCCACAAGAGAGACCCCAAGTGCCTACTCTTCATTGTCTAGGTGTAGCATGTGGAATTGAACTCATGGAGAAGCCCATTCTATGTTTCACCTGTTGGTTGAAGTGAAAAAAATACCTAGCCCTAATTCTATGAGGGTCTAGCTCATGGTGTAATTCCTCACTCTCCACGTTGTAAATCTACTTCCCAAGGTGCTCCAAAGGGAATCTACCTTTGGTCCATTGCATTAATTTTATCCTCATCTCCTCTTTCTTTGAGTTTGAGCTAGTTGGGATTCCTCCAAGAGTGTTGGACATATTCCTTATTGCACACACGTTTCACTTCTGAGTTTTTTGTGAAATAATTTTCCAGCATAATGGTAATGTTACTGTGCAAGAGAACTGGCCATATCGAACGTAATTGAAATACTTTAAATTATGCTATTGAGAAGAGACATATAATGATTGGGTTGGTAACAGATATCCCCGCCACTTATGCCACCTTCGTTTAGTAGGATATTGATGCTCTTGTGTAGGGAGGCATCTAGGTTTCTTCCATTAATTAAAAAAGTTTAAGTGCTACATGGATTATCCAATTTCTCAAACTTGTGTTGAGAAAGATTTGTTTTAAACTTTCGAGTTTCTCACTATGGGAGATTGAGTTACTAATTCCCATGAATATGCTATCAATAATCATAATACAAGATAAGGAATGTGTTAGCTAATAAATACATGAACTAGAGGGCTTTGCAAAAGGCAGAAGAAGAAGAAGAAGGCCTAGTGGCCTCCCTGAGAACAAAGAACCATATATAAATATCATACACATAACTGAGATAGAGTTCAGAAATCAAATTATGCATAGGTATCCATGTTGGGGAAGTGAGTGGGATATAGGTCCCTCAGTTATGGATCAGATAGTATTAGAGCAGTTGCATCCTTGACTAAGACACTGCTTCCATAACTGTGAACAAACGAGTGAAAACCACAACATGGAAAAAGCAAGCAGAGATAAGTTGGAATACTTAAGGGAAATAATGATGAGATTTGATAAGAGAATGAAATATCGAAGGTGGATGTTAATATGTTTAACCATAGGATGTATGAGATGGAGAAACACATGGAAACCTCTTCCCAATTCCTGCCATTGCTCAATAATAAATTTAAAGAAGGCCAAGAATCCCTCATAGAAGTTGTTGGTTTGCCAATATGTCGTCTTTTTCCTCCATTCAAATAATTTGTTTTGATAATTTTGCCTCACCCTTTACTCATTTATCGCCATTCCTACCATAAATCTTAACAAAAGCACCATGGTACATCCCCATATGCTCAAGTATTTAATCATCATGTATTTCCTTCATTTCTAGTGAATTAATGAGAACTAGAAGTTGATTTTTTAATGATGGTTTTATGAGTTCAGTAATGCGATCCTGCAACAACGCGATCTTGCAACAATCACTTCCAGGTTTCCTGTAGCACCATCATTGTTCCTCATAATTCCATGTGTCAAATGGAGAAATGAGCACATATATATCATATATGGATGCTTCTAGATGTTTATGTACCCATCATATCATGCTCAGGTTTGCACGTGTGATTCTCCAAGTGCTTGGTCCATTTTATGGTCAAAATTAGAGATAATCAACTTCCGATGCGATTTCTGGGAAGATGAAGACAAATATCGAAAATCCAAGACATGGGTTTCGTGCAGAAGAGTCCAAATCAGTTTCTAGTTGGGATGATTTCCAAGATTCGAGATGGTTTGAGAGATGAGGATGATTTTATAATATGGGTTTTCTTGGATTTTGTGTACGCCCTAATTCTCAAAATTGTAAATATTGTTTCAATGAATTATGAGTTTGGAAATTCAGTTCCATTGATTTTCATGTATAAATGAAAACTATTGTTGGGATGGGGGAAACAATTAATTGGTGAGATCATAGAGAAAGGACTCAAACAATCATTGTAACTTTTTCATTAAATGAATTGAAGTATGTTTTTTGTGCATTTCTAATTCTTGCACTTATAAGTTTCTTGTAGATTAATGGGTGTGTTTTTGAGAGAATATAGGGACCCCTTCATCTCAGAAACCTACCCTCCTTTTGTGTTTTTAGTCATAGATTCACATGTGTGTCAATTCCCTCTTATTTGTTTTATGAACTCATTACAACTTGTCTTTGCAATAATACTATTTTGATTTTGGAGACATAAGATTTCATGTAGCTTAGTTCCTCTAGTGTTGGCAGTTTAGTTCCTGCAATGCTTGCAACTACACTTTTTGTAGATATTAGTTTTTCTGTAGTTTTCATTTTCTACAGATTATGGTTATTTTATTTTATTTTAGTGAATGCAAAATCTTAATGGTGTGTTATTCCATGTTAATTTTCCTTGAGATTAATATCAACAAAAAGAAGCTTGCAGAGTATTGTTGGCTAAGCCAATCCGGGGTTCTACTTCACAACTCATGTTGGATAGTATTGATCTCAAGAGGCCTTATCTTTTGTTTAAGAAGATTTTTTTTAGATTTCATTTAAGCATACAATTAGATGTGTAAGTTCAAGAGTAAGCATGCTCTACTTCTAGTCCTTTGGTTGGTTTTGATCATGAACAAAGTACCATTTCGAAGCAGATCTAAGATACTTGTAACTACATTGCTACACATACCTGGCATGTAGTTGCTCACTAAGAAAGTCATCGATACAATAGAAACTTGCTTGCATATATTTGACTCTGGGTGTGTTTACGTTTCTTGCAATTGTGGTGTGACACTTTATTTTCCAACACTTCCAAGACTCAACTCTGCATATATTTTTCCTAGCACTTCATAAGTTTATGAAATTTGGATTGATGATAAAATGTAATGGAATTATTATCATATAGGTGATTATTTATGGGGAACCTAGTTGACCTTAATCGAACGTAACTAACAATTTTTGATAACCGCTTGAAAGGGATTTCTCAACTGAAATCACTCGGGGATTTATGGAAGGAGTGAAGCGAAGTAGAGCCACTTTCCCAAAGGGGAAGTCGAGTGAAATTTTTGACACTGTTGTTGGGGAAGCGCTCAAGGAGTTAGTATTGAAGTGAGTGTGTGATTATTTATTCTATATTTTTGGTTTGATTCGCTACTCATGTCAATGGGGTCTTGGTGACAACATGGCCTTAGTAGCATAAGAGTCTAAGTACATGCTTTGTCTTGAATTTTATTTTATAAGTTTTTGATCTGTAAAATCCCCATACACTAATCCATGTGCAATACAAGGATTATCAGTCAGTGGAAAGTGCTTAACAATGCTCAAGAATTGTAGAGTAAAGAAGAATTCTACCGCAAGATTGTTTTTAAATTATGGCAGAAATTGAAGATAGATCTTCCTCTCAGATAAAAAAATGAAAGTTCCATTAGCCACATCTACAAAAATCACATATAAGCTTCTTGGAATCACATTTCTACACATACCTAGCATGTAATTCCTCACTAAGAAATTCATCCATGTAGTAGAAACTCTCTTGCACATAGTAGAAACTTTCTTGTACATAGAGAAGGAGAAGGCCTTGGAAAGGATTCAAGTAGTTTTCCAAGAGTACATAGGAGTAGTGAAACCTTCCATTGTTACTGCAGATGATAGAACCATGAATGAGACCACCTTGGTAAGGTCACCTTCTATAGATGTCTCTTAAGAGCATCTTGGAAAATTTTAGAAGCATACCAGGGGTATTAACTCTAAACTCTTAAAGAAAATGGGATATGAAGTAAAAGAGATAGACAAGATGAGACAAGGAATATTGAGCCCCATCATAGTCACACCCTAGGCCAAGAATCAAGGCCCAGGATTTGATGGTAGAAGTGAAAATTTCGTCTGCATGAAGAAGAATATATCCGGGAAGGAAATAAACATGCTAGAATTGTCTTGCTCATCAAGAGAAGGAGAAACAATAGTAAGTGAAGGTGATAGCCCACTACTACATTATAATTCTTGTGGTACATATTGAGCCCCATCGTAGTCACACCCTGGGCCAAGCATCAAGGCCTAGGATTTGTTGGTAGAAGTGAAAATTCCATTTGCATGAAGAATGATATTTTCGTGAAGGAAATAAACATGCTAGAATTGGATTTCTCATTAAGAGAAGGATAAACAATAGTAAGTGAAGGTGATATCCCACTACTACCTTAGACTTCTTGTGGTAGATTGAAGGAGAGATTAAATGAGGGGAGTTCACAAACTCATCCCACACCCGCACTCTGAGACAACAACACACCAATCAACAAAATCAAGGAAGAATAAGAAGAACATGAGGTTTACGTAAAACAAGAAATTTCTTGTTTTTCACTACTATAAGAAGAGAGGCCATGATACAATATATAGATGTTGGTATGCAGAGGCATGTTATTTTTGTGGAAAGAAAGACCATTGTGAGGCAGTGTGCTGAAAGAAGCAAGTCATGCTCAAGCATGATTGTTTTCATAAGTTGAATGGCAAGAAGGCTTCTCTCATCCAACAACATACATAGAGGCACGTAGAGATGAGGAATGTGTTAAGAAATCCTTGTACAAGTTGCATGAACTTTTTCCACCACTACAATTTGAGTGGACATTGGGAAGAAAAGTGTTGGTAGTATTGGGCCTCTAAATTGATGATATTTTATTGCTATTAAAACCGTTTTTAAGCCTATTTACCCTTCTCTTTTGCCTACTTATCTCCCACATCATCATAATGACCAAAGGGTTTTGATGAATATGTTACTATGAGAAAATAAGGTAAAATTTTCATCAAATTATGACTATTTCCATTGTTTTGGTATCTTAGGAAGATTACTCATTAACGTTGATGAAGTTTTCCTCTAAGTCTAGATCCTACACCATACATAGAGATCCTGCAGTAGACTTGTTGTTTGAAATATCAACAAATAGCTTGGAGCCAAACCACCACATGGGTTTTTTTTGTAGCCATGTCAATATAAAACAATGTCCATGTCATCCAATTCCAGAAGTTGAGGGGTGCGTTAGTTGCAGGTCAAAGAATAATATAAGCATTGCTAATGTTAGCACAACTAGGCTTGATTTGGTTCAAAATCTCTAGGTGGAGATATCCTCATGCATATCCATGTCATGAGAATATCACATATATGATTTGTTGTGCCTATTTGTTTTTACATTACTAGAAAAGAGTTAATTTCATATATCTTTTTTTATTTTTCTAGTGTAAGACGATTTGGAAATGCGTGGAGCAAGGGATCTAGTGAACACATTTCCGACGCTTGCAATGAATTTTGTGTATAAAATATTAAAAAAGAAGCAATACCGATTCACCGCCCCCTCTCAGTATTGGCCAATATTTCAACAATTGGTATCATATTGGGTTCCTTCACCACAGTCTAACCACTTGAAGGTAGATTATGATAAATCCAATGGATCAACAAGAAGGAATTCCCTCCAACAAGGCACCATTGTTCAAAGAAAATTATTATGCATTTTGGAGTATAAGGATGAAAATTTATCTGATGGCTCTCGGATGTGATGTTTGGCTATATGTGGTAAATGGTTACACTACACCAACTATTGCACCTTCAGATCCTGCTGCAAATAAACTTTTCAATGACAATTCAAGGGTTTTTAATGCAATTCTTGGTGGATTAGAAAACCCCATATTTATAAAAGTGATGCATTGTAAATCAACAAAAGAAAATTGGGAAAAACTTAAAATCATATATGAAGGAGATGGAAAAGTTATTCAAGAAAAAATTCAAACATACATAGGGAAGTTTGAGAGTCTGAAGATAAAAGAGGAAGAAACCATTGCATAATATTTTCAAGGAGTTGATGAAATAGTCAATTCAATCAGAGCATTGGGAGAAGAGATTAAATACAAGATTATTGTCCAAAAGGTTCTGAGATAATTACCAATGAGATATGATGCCAAGGTATCTACCTTGGAATATCGAGAATACCTTGACAAACTTACAATGGGTGAACTTCATGGGATTCTTATAGCCTTTGAAACGAGAACTGGGAAATAAAATTCATCAAAAAGGGAAACAACCTTCAAAGGATCAAAAGAAACAAAGAACTATGAGCATGTGCCAAATGAAAATCACTAAGACATATTATATGAATAAGAGGCCAAATTATAAGGAAACTCAAGAAAGGGTCTAGAAAATACAAAGGGAAGTTACCTTTCAAATGCTTCAATTGTGGAAAAATTGGACGCTAGGGACACTTTGCTAACAAATGTCCCTATCCAAAACGAGAGGATAATGATGGCGAAGAAGCTTACAATTAGAAAACCCAATACAAAAAGAAATTCTACAAGAAAAATAAAAACTTCTACTCCAAAGAAGACAATAGTTAATCTGACATGAGTGAAGATGAAGAGTCAGAACATCTATTTATGGGTATAGAAACCCAAGATAATATTTCTAAAAATAATTTTGAGATTGCTGAAAAATCTGAGGTTAAATGAGAAGTAGACCTAGGATCAAAACTAATCAATGCTCTGGATGAACTTAGAAGGTATAAAAAGAAGAACAAGTTACTGAGGGGACAACTGGTAGAATTTGAAGAAGCAAAACAATTAAAAGAAAAGGAAGTTTCAAAAACCATCAGAGAATCATATCAAATCATCGTTGACCTGAAGACTCAATTTCAAGAAGCCAAGAGAAATGAGGAATTCTTGAATAAAAAACTCAATGAAAAACAACAAGATTGTAAGAAGCTAGAGACTAAAATTGTTCAACTAAAGAGGGAACTTGAGAAAGGAAACAATCAATCAAAATTTGAGAATAGTTCAAAAATCTTGAACGAAATTCTTAATAGTTAAATATCATCAAACGATAAGACATGACTAGGATATGATTAATATTCAACCTCTGCAAAACAAAATACTTACAAACAACCAATCAATTATGTATATGGTCTTAGAATCCCCTTAAAAAGGGAAGATAACAAGGGGAATATGGTGCAATTAAAGAGTGTTCCTAATAAATATAAATAAACACTCCCTACAAAAGAAAAAGAAGAAAAAAAGAATATAGTGACTAGAATAACTCCCCCTAATAGATATCAACATATATTCCATGGAAATTTCTACTCTTGCAATAATTTTGGACATAAAGTAGTACAT
This sequence comes from Picea sitchensis, assembly GCA_010110895.2. NCBI lineage: Eukaryota > Viridiplantae > Streptophyta > Pinopsida > Pinales > Pinaceae > Picea > Picea sitchensis. The sequence continues at coordinate 109,087 of SNQJ01S0050573.1, forward strand.
TTTAAAGCCTATAGAAAGTACAATCCTAAAAATGTCCAAATATATAAGAATAATAAGAATAATGCAGAGAAAAGAAACTATAATTCATTCTCTCCTTTACAAGATTACAATGTTGAATGTCACAATTGCAACAATTATGTTCATAAAGTGAGTGAATGTAGATTGCCAACGCAATCCTTGAAGATAAGTATTCCCAACAATAAAGATAAAAATATATGGAAAGAAAAAAATGTGGAAGAAAAGGTAACATAATGTAAAGTATCCCTGTATGCCAAGAACAAAAAGTGTAAATGGTATATTGATAGTGGATTCTCTAAGAATATAACATGATATAAAATAAAATTTCTCAACTTGAAAAAGAAGGAAAAAGGAAGTGTCACATTTGGAGATAATGTATCTGCCAAAATACTTGGAAAAGACACAATCACTTTGGGAAACAAGAAAAATAAAGCAGAAAATGTGCTACGAGTTGAAAATATGAAGCACAATCTTCCAAGTGTAGGTCAAACTTGTGATCAAGGACATATACTCATTTTTTACTCCCAAAAATGCGAAATCGGGAAGGAAGTATTTGTTGGAAGATTGATTGTTGTCATTGATGTCAACCCTAGTCATGGGTTTTGGACCGCAAGATTGATAAAGGTATTTGGACATGAAGGAAAATGCACATGCATATAAAACACCCATGAATGGATAGTATACATCATGCTATTTCACATGCATACACAACACCCGAATGATAGTATACATCATGCTATTCTGGGTGGTATGTGGCACATCACATAATTCCTCATGGCTGGGGAGAAATGAATTTTGAAGATGACAGAGTGAATAGAAGAAGGAAGTAAGGCTGCAGGGCCTTGAAAATAATTAAAGAAAAATAATTGAAAATAAGAAAAGTGTCGCTGGCCCTAATGTTAAAAAGGAAGTGACATAAAATGGTATAAAATAAATATCATTATACATTCATTTGATACAAGTCGAATTTAGAGGGAAGAAGAAGTAAAAAGAAGGCCGGATTTCAAGGGAGTGGGATGAAGTCTTTGCGATGTGTTCTAAGGTGCATGTTAGACTTCGTGCCTGTCTTACCAGTTTCTGCACAATTCTTTTTTTCTAGAACGATTCAGATGTAGGAATCGCTTATGGTAATTGTATGTAAGACATATCAAGGTACCTCCTCGTAAAAGTTCAGCTCGATTCACTATAATTATGAGATACACTCGCGGAATATAGGGTTTGTGACCAGTCCTAAACTAGTCAATAAACAAAATTGGTAAAATAGTCATAACATTTTCATAGACTCCAAATGCAAGGGGGACCACTCCATTGGAAAGAGCGTGGCTTTAGTTTGTGTGTGAGTTTCAGAATCATATGTTAAATATTGAGCACGAGGGTACATACCGAACGTTGGCCTGGGGAATGACTCAGAATCAAATGCCTACCATTTTCCTATAACCTCTTTGGGAGACCGAGTGAAAATTTCGAGGAGTTTCAGAATACATTGAAAGTAACATTATCTACGTGGATCAGAGTACTCCAAGAACTGAATAATTAAGAAATTGAAGAAGTCCTAAAGCATTATCGCTCCTATGTATTTAATTGGTCGATGATGATGATTTAATGTAAAAGTTTTATTATCTCATATATTCTTGGGTGGAAGGAAGGGGAAAGGATAGAGAGTTCAAATAATATCTCTCGATATTGAGGATTGCATTCTCTTGAGTTTTATCCCTCCTTTACATTTGGAACGTGTAGCTACTCAGCCATTACTTTGAACAAAAACTATATTGATTATTTCTCATATATTGTGCATGGGCGCGAGTTGTGGTGTAGTGGTAACTCTATATCATTGTTCATTGCCTGTTGGATATAATTGAATGGTTTTAAGTATAAGTTGGTTCGTTTTAAATAATTTGATAATTGATTCACCCTATGATCAACAATTGGTATCGACGGGTTACCTTCAAGATAGCTTCAACCATCGAAGGAAGATCCTATGCAATGGAAGACAACATTCCAAATGTGGGATTCCACCTACCGATGGAAGCAATTTTGAATACCTGAAAAATAGAATGGAACTCTTTGGGAAGATGTTTGATCTCGCTTCTTCTGATATAATGTCAAGAAACCAAAGACTCACAAAATTTCGAAGAAGCAAAAGGAACAAATAAATCGCATGACACCATCCCATTTTGAACGGAATGCATGGAAATCCGCGGATCATGTGCATCAGCAAAATATCTTTGGGAAAAGCTACAAGAACTTTATATGAAGGAAGAAGCTAAGAAGAAGAATGGAAAAGATTGCCAACATCTCGATTTCAAAGAAGGTGCCGAGAGGCCGGCTTCTTTATGGTTTTAATTCAGGCGAGATGGTCACGCTGGAATCTTGGAATGTCCTCATCCAAAGATTGAAAGAAGTGACACCGAAGAAAAAGTCCAATGAAGAAGAAGAAAACTCATAAAGAAAAAATTATTTGCAAGATGAGAATCTTGAAAAAATCAGAATGCTAAGATTGAAAATAGCAAGCTTCAAATACATCTAAAGAAAACCAAGAAGTGAATTGGTTAGTTGTGGAAAAGACAATAAGTTTAAAGAACAATTAGAAGATCTCTCAAGAACTCAGAGAGCAAACCATTTCTTTGAAAACTCTTACTTGAAGAAGCAGAAGAATAGCATAAGTAAAGAAGGTCCAAATGATAAAGAAAGAAGAAGATTAGAGAAACTTGAACAAGAAGGTCTCATTGAGAAGAGCTTAAGAAACTCCTATGCCAAAAGACTTTAACACATCTTGGATGTATGGGTGAAACTTCATACAAAGAAGATGCAAATACCAACAAAGCAAAGTTGAAGAAAGAGCTACACTAATAGTTGATGAGAAGTGGACAAAGATACCATAAAGAAGGAATGATTACAAAAGTTATGAATATCCAAGAAGACCTCGTATCTTCATGAATCAAAGAATCTTCAATCAAGATGAAGGAAACTACAAAAGAATAAATCATAAACCCGTGATGGACTACATCAAAAGAATCCCACTTACTCCAAGGTATCAAAATTTCTTCTTGGTCATTGTTATACTCCTGCAAAATGGGATTACAAGGTAATTAATTTCATAATCAATGAAAGGAAAAAAATAATGCTAAGAAACATGAATGTAAACAAAAGATACAATTAATCATGGATTTGTCAACAAAGTTATAATTCATTTTACCTTATTGATGGACAAAAAACATTGTATGCTACAAATGCAATTATCTGGTCACAAAGCATCTAGTTTGTTCATGATATATGAATGAAGATGTGCCCATGCCAACCACACAATATGGAGAAGGAAAAGAGATTCCAAACAATGAAGATTGTCGAATAGCATTGGACCGGCTGAAAAATAAAGTTAGATATGAATGGTACATAGATAGTGGATGTTCTCTACACATACACCCCGTGGGATCAAGACAAATTTATCATCTTGAAGAGAAAGGGTATAAATGTTGCATTTGAGATGAATCATCCGGCCAAAATACTGGAGAAGGTGTAGTAGAACTTGAAGAAAAAAATGCCAAAGAATGTTCTATTGGTTGAAGACTTTAATCATAATCTACCGTTAGTAAAATGTGCGATCAAGGATACACCCTTTATGTTTTGATTCCTAAAAATGTAAAATCGAGAAAATAACTCAAGAAGATTGCTTGTGAACTGCAACAAGAAGACCGTAACAAACATATACATCCTAGGAAATGAAGAAGAGAGAGAAGACATAATCCATACAAAAAGGATTCTAGGGAAGAAAACATCCCAAAGACCAAAAATAAGGATGAAGTATTATCGAGCGCCACATGTTCAGGGGGAACAAACCCAAAGAAGAAGGCTAATACCTTTTTCCATTAATCTCATGGGGAGAAGCCATACCCCTTTGCCATTGATGTCAAAGGGGAGAGAAATTGGGATCATGATGAAGATGATGCCCCATCACGCCAAAGGGGATATTGTTGGAAGATTGATCGTTTCCATTGATGTCAACCCCATCATGGCCTTGGACCGAAGATCGATAAAGCATTTTGGACATGAAGGAAAATTCAAATGCATATACAACACCCATGAACGGATAGTATAAATCATGTTCAAAAGGGAATACATGATCCCTGCTATTGATATAATCGAATTCCTTTGAAGATGACAAAGTGAATTGAAAAGGGGAGTACATGTAGGTCTCAAAATACCATTAAAGAAAAATAATCACAAATAAGAAAGCGTGGTCAGCCCTAATGTTAAAATAGAAGTGATAAATGGTATAAACAAATATCATTATACATTCATTTGATACGTCGAATTCAGAGGGAAGAAGAAGCAAAGAAGGTCGATTTCAAGGAGGATGAAGTCTCTCAGATGTACCTACATACATTCTCTCGTGTCATCCGACTACTCTTGCTATAACTTTTCTAGAACGATCTAGATGGTATCTATGGTATCGAGAAGACATATCAAGGCACCTCTGGTAAAAAATTTCCATCTCATTCTCTCATAATTATGGAGATACACCTGGAATATAGGGATTAGACCTCCACCGAACCAGGCAATAAACAAAAGTAAGTTCGGGTAAAACAACAAGTAACTTTTCATTACCGTGACCCAAATCGAAGTAGGACCACCTCCATTGAAATAGTACCTGACTTTAGTTTCTCAGGTGCGAATTTAACTGCATGTTAACATTGAGCCGGCACGTCACAGAACGTCAGTCTCTCCTCAACGCACCTCCAAAATCATTGAATAAAGTCTACCATCTCTTTCATAACCCTCCTTTGGGAGGATCCAAAGGAGTGAAAATTATGAGCTCTGTGAGAACACATACTGAGTAACATTATTCACGATCTGAGTACCCAAGAATTGAATAATCAGCGTAAATTGAAGAATTCCCAAAGCACATCGTGTTCCCATGGTGATGATCGGGTCGATGGTGACGATTTAATGTAAAAGTTTTATTATCTCATATATCTTTGGGTGGAAGGAAGGTGCAAGGATAGAGTTCAAATATATCTTGATATTGAGGATTGTATATTCCTCTTATATTTTTATCCCTCCATTTACACTTGCAAGATGTAGCTACCTTTGTCATTACCTCGGAACACAAACCATCGATTATTTCATATCAGGTAATGCATGACAGTATGTGACATTGGTGTAACTCTTATACCATTGTTCATTGCTCATTGAATATAAATGAATGGCTTGAATGGTATAAGTTGAAAATGTTTTTTTTTTGTTTTTTTATTATTGTTGTTTGATTAGTAAATGGATTTCTCAACAAAGATTCTCATTGGAAATAATTGAATGGTTTAAGTATAAGTTGAAAAATGTTTTTAAATTGTACTTGATACTGATTCACCCCCCTCTCAGTATCAACAGTATCAGGAAAATTAGTAGCTATTGTACCAAGAACCTAAAATAATGTATATCTTTTAGATATTGAAGAAGAATAAGAATGCTACATGAGTCAAGTAGATGAAAGCTGGTCGTGGAACAAAATAATGAGACACTTGAGCTTTGACAATCTGATCAAATCCAGTAGAAAGGAAGCTGTGAAGGACATGCCAAAGTTTATAAAACCTTCAAACCTTGTTTGTAAGAATTTCCAACTTGGGAAGCATACGTGAGTCATATTTAAGAGAAAAAAATAATCTACATCAAGACCCTTAGAGTTTGTTCACACTGACCTATGTGGACCTACTAGGACTAGAAGTATACAAGGGGAACATTACTTCATGCTGATTATTGATGACTATACAAGGATGACCTGGGTATACTTCCTCAAAGAAAAATCAGAGGCATTTGAAAATTTTAAGGAATTCAAAGCTTATGTGGAGAATGAGACATATCTCAAGATTAAATGTTTGAGAACAGACAATGGAGGGGAATTTTCCTCTAAATAATTCAATACGTTTTGTGAAGATCATGGAATGAAGAGACAATTTTCAGCTCCAAGAACTCCTCAATAGAATGGAGTTGTTGTAGGGAAAAACAAAATTGTTTAAGAGACTACAAGAACAATGTTAAATGAATCCAAACTTCCAGATAAGTTTTGGAGAGATGCAATATATACAATAGTTCATATACTCAACCGAGCACAACTTAGAATTAACCATGACAAGACACCTTATGAGCTATGGTTTGGCATACCAACATCATTCAAACAGTTCATAGTCTTTGGGAGAAAATGCTATATTAAGAGGGATGATGATAACATAGGAAAATTTGATTCCAGATCAGATGAGGGGACATTTATTGGCTACTAAACCAACAAAAAGGATTACAGATGCTATAATACAATATTGCACAAAATAGTGGAAAGTGAAAATGTAATAGTAGATGATCTAAAATTGAGAAAAATCAAATCTCAAGATAAATAAAAAATAGATGAATGGAGAAAAACTGGTGATGATGGAGAAGAAGATGAATCACAAAATGAAGAAGAGATTGAATAAATACAAGAGAATGAACCACAAACTGATGAAGAAAAAGATGAGGAAGAAACATCCTTACCAAAAGATCCATCAAAAAGAGTTCAAAAGAATCACAATGAAAGACAAATTATAGGGGATACAAATGCAGGAGTAGAAACTAGAAGAACACTTACATTTTAATCAGAATAGGCAACACTTTCTTTGGTAGAACCCAAATCAGTTTTAGAAGCCAACAAGAATGAAGATTGGATAAAAGCAACAAATGAAGAACTTGACCAAATAGAGAAAAATCAAAGCTAGGAATTGGTCCCAAGACCAAAAGACAAAAATGTGATATGGACCAAATGGATTTACAAGAATAAACTTAATGAAAATGGAAATATTATAAAAACAAAATCAAGACTAGTATGCAAGGGATATGCCCAAGTTGAAGGAATTTACTTTGAGGATAAATTTTCTACAATGGAAATATTAGAAGCTGTCACAATGTTTTTGGAATTTTCATGTTTCAAAAAATTTAAAATCTATCCGATGGATCTCAAGTCAACATTTCTAAATGGAACCTTAGAGAAAGAAGTCTATTTAGAACAACCTGAAGGATTTAAGTTGACATAAAATCATTATTATGTATGTAAACTAAAAAAGAACTTGTATGGTCTTAAACAATCTCCTAGAGCATGGTTCTCAAGGTTTGATAACTACCTACAACAAGGATACAAGAGAGGGACTACTCACAAAAACCTATATATCAAAATTGAAGAACAAAATTTCATTGTTGTTGTGGTATATGTGGATGATATCATTTTTGGAAGTAATTTTACTATACTGAGCAAATGATTTTCTACAGAAATGCAGAAAGAATTTGAGATGTCTAATCTAGGTGAACTAACATTCTTCTTGGAATTACAAGTTACTTAGATAGACAAAGGGATATTCATATCCAAAAACAAATGTATCAAAGAAATGTTAAATAAATTTTAAATGGAATATTGCAAACCGATGAGCACTCCCATGGTTACAGGATTCAAGCTAAGCTTAGATGATGATTCACCAAAGGTAGACCAAACCATGTACATATCAATGGTTGGTAGCCTGTTACATGCAAAGACAACAAGACCTAATATCATACAAGTTGTAGGACTAATAGGAATATTTAAATATGCACCTAAAGAGACTCATTTGAAGGAAGTAAAAAGGATATTCATATATCTAAGAGCTACCTTGGATTTTAGATTATTGTATCAATTTTTTTTTTTTTTACATTAAATGCATATACTGATGCAGATTGGGCTGGTAGTGTGGATGATAGGAAGAGAACCAGTGGAGGAACATTCTTCCTAGGAAAGTGTCTAGTATCATGGATAAGTAAGAAACAAACATTTATATCACTGTCAACTACAGAACATGAATATATTGTTGTTGCCACCTGCTACACTCAAGTAATTTGGATTAAACAAACCCTAGAAGACCTACAAGTAAAGTATGATCATCCAATTCTTCTTAACTGTGAAAATACCAATTCTATAAACCTATCTAAGAAACCTGTTATGCATTCTAAAACCAAACATATCCCAATTAAATACCATTTTCTGAGATATCAAGTTTCTCAAAATATATTCAAAGTGGAATATGTTGATACTAAAGAGAAAATTGCAAACATATTACCAAAACCTCTACCAAGAAGTTCTTTTGAAATTCTTCGACATAAATTGGGAGTAATTCCCATACCTCATTAAAAATGAAAAATCTTCATCAAACAGAGGGAGCATCATCTCAAGGAGAGAAAAGCAATATCTCTTCCATCATTGCTTTTAAAGGGGTAGGATACATAGTAAAATAAGTAGTAAAACTCAAAAATATATTGAAAGGATATTTTACTGAGTTGCCATCAATTTCAAACGGGAAGATTGTTGGAAAATTAGTTTTCATTGATGTCAAACATGGAAAAATTATGCAGAAGAATGCACAGAAGGAAATAAAATATTAGGATAAATAGCGTTGCATAGATCGTGCATAAGACAAAGTGATGTGTAGACATAGATCCTTTGTAAAGGATCATGGAATCATGAACGTCCCCTTTTGAATTTCAGGAGAAATTAGAACTATTGAATCAAGGAGAGTACCGGATTGGGAGTGAGGTAAGAAAGAGTCAACAGATTAGTTGACAAAGTTTGGGTATAAACAAAGCCATCAGATCGAACCATTAATCCTCATCCATTCGATTGGGTTGATAGGTTTTGTGGTCATTCGGTGTGGACCGTTCCGGGGATAAATGAGTTTGAAATGGGTGGAATCCTTGAAGGCCGAAACCATGAAATAACATAGGCCATCGATCAAGTCCAAATGAAATCCTCGATCATTAGATCGAACTGATCGATCTTCAATCGTCGATCAAAGTCTAGAAGAAATTTATAAAGTTTCAGGATTGTGGAACTTCACCACTTTGAAAATTATTGAAGATGAGGCAGAGGAATGAAATCCTTAAATCGCAAAATCTCGCCAGCCATCCGATATGATAGGTAGATTGGTTGAAATACCAACCATTGATCATGGTCATCTGGTGTTGACCCTCTGAACATAAAGAAATTTGGATCAACCAAAGTCACTAAAGGACGAAATGGAGAAATCATGTAGACCGTCGATCTAAGATCCCTTTAGGATCTTTCTCCATTGTTTGATCAAGTAGTCTAGAGAAATGATCCAGGAGGGAGACATGTGGTAGAATACAAAGGTCACACATGGCCCAATCAACTGGTGACAACTGTCCCATTTGGCACATAAGGTCTGCGAGAGTCACAAATCAAGGTGAGACATGGCTCCACATTAGAAGGTCCACATCAACAGGACCATGTCAACAATGGGTGACATGTGGAACACATACCATGGGTCCATGTCAACCTATGAGACATCAAAATTCCATGTCACTTCAATATTTCGACTCTTTGGGGATTTCTAGTCTCTCTTACCATCTAAAATGATGAAATCCCAAAATCTTGAAGGCCTTGAGAAAAAATAATAACCATCCATCTCAATGATTGATTAAATCATATTCATTGGATTAAGACAGTGGAACGATAGAGTAAGGGGTACTATCAACTTGCAACAACCGGTTGCCTATGTTTTATAACCACTTTGGCAGGTCAAAACTCTAAAAGAGTGAAAGGATAGATCAAAGGCCAAAGTGTGAAGGACTTGGCTCCAACATCCGTCCCATGATAAGGTAAAGAAGTTGACTAGGGGTACCAATGGCCTATAAGTAAATAATCCCACGGGAATTTCAATAAGGTCATGTGTAGAAGAATAAGGGTGGAAAGATAAAGCATTAGAGGAAAAACACTTAGAGTGGATAAGTTCATGGTTTCGAGCTCATGGTCATAAGGAAAGTGGGTTGAAGGAAGCACCAATCTATAGAATTTGAATCCAGTAACAAGAAAAAAATCTGTGAAGGAATAAAATGATCAAACAAATTAAAATGGATTTGATGTCTTTTAAAATTAAAATCAAATATTAATAAAAATAAATGTCACCATTAATGTTGATTAAATGAAGAGGTGCAACGGTTCATTATTAAAATACACAATGGTTCAAATTTGTACCTATTGAAATACTATATAAAACAAAGACTTTGGTGGAAACAAAGTGTCTCCGCAGTCTACATCAGAAGATCAACAACAGGAGCATAGTCCAAGAAAGAAACTGTAAACATTTTTATGCAGTGAGGATGGTAGGGAGGAGCTCGAGAGGATTGTAGTCCTCTACATATTAAATCATGTTTCACAAGGGAGTTGGTGCTTCCAATAGTTGGTGCTCTGAAACAAGGGAGTTGGTGCTTCATAGAGTTGGTGCTCTGAAACAAGGGAGTTGGTGCTTCCTAGATTTGGTGCTATTAAACACGGGAGTTGGTGCTTCCTAGAGTTGGTTCTCTGAAACAGAGGATTGGTGTCTCCTTGAGTTGGTGCTAAAAATAAGATATATTGGTGTCTCCTACACATGGTAACTTGTACTTTTGTTATTGTTATATTTAATTTCTATTTTCAGTACATTCTTGTTGATCAATTGTTGTGATTAATAAGTTTAATAATTAGTCATTATTAAAAATATTAAAAAAGAAGCAATTTCGATTCACCCCCCTCCTCTCAGTATTGGCCAATATTTCAACAATATTGTTGGAAAATTAGTTTTCATTGATATCAACCATGGAAAAAGTATGCAGAAGAACATGCAAGAGGAAATAAAAGCTTAGGCGAAATATCATTGCATAGATTGTGTAGAAGCCAGAGCGTTGTGCAGACAAAGATCCTTTGTAAAGGATCGTGGAATCGTGATTGTTCCATTTTTTAAATTTTGGGAGAAACCACAACCGTTGAATCAAGGATATTTCTAGATCAGGGGTCAGGTAAGCAAGAGCAGTCCGATCTAGTTGAGAAATTCTAGGTATAATCAGAGTCATCATATCAAACCATTAAATCCTCAACCATTTGATTGGGTTGATAATTTATGTGGTCATTTGACATTGATCGTTCTGAGGATAAATGAGCTTGAAACAAGTGGAATATGAGAAGTTCGAAACCATGAAATAACATAGGTTGGCGATCAAGTCCAGAAGAAATCCTCGACCATTAGATCGAACTCATCGATCTTCAATCATCGATCAAAGTCCAACATAACTTATAAAGTTTTGGGACTCCAGAACTTCACCACTTCGACGATTATTGGAGACAAGGCAGAGGCATGAAATCACGAAATCCCTCCAACCATCCAATGTGATAGGTAGATCGGTTGAAATTCCAATCGTTGATCATGGTCATCTAGCATTGACCCTCTGGGCGTGAAGAAATCTGAATCAACCAAAGTCCCCGAAGGTAGAAATGGAGAAATCATCCAGATTATCGATCTAAGATACCTTTGGGACCTTTCTCAATCATTTGATCAAGCAGTCTAGAGAAATGATCCAGGAGGGAGACATGTGGCATAAGACAAAAATGAAATGTGGCCTAATCAATTGGTGACAAGTGTCAAGGCCCATTTGGCACATAAGGTCTGCGAGAGTCACAAATCAAGGTGACACGTGACTCTACATCAGAAGGTCCACATCAACAGGACCATCTCAGTAATGGGTGACACATGGCACACATACCATGGGTCCATTTCAACCTAGGAGACGTCATCATGCCATGTCACTTTAGGATTTTGGCTCTCTGAGGATGTATAGTTTCTCTTACCAGGTAAAACGTTGAAGTCCCAAAATCTTGAACGCCCCGACAAAAGTAAGGGTCATCCATCTCAACACTTGATTAAATCATAGTCGTTGGATTGATACAGTGGAAGGATAGCATAAGGGGCACTATCAACCAGTAGCAACCAATTTCCTACACTTTATGACCACTTCGGTAGGTAAAAAATAAAAAAGAGTGAAAGGATAGCCCGAAGGCCGAATTCCAGAGGACTTGGTTCCAACATCGGTCTCATGATAAGGTAAAGGAGTTGATTAGCGACACCAATGGCCTAGAAGTAAATAATCCCACTGACATTTGAATAAGTTCCTATGTATAAGAATAAGGGAATAAAGATAAATCTCTATAGGAACAATGCTTAGAGTGGATAAGTTCATGGTTTTGAGCCCACATTCATAAGGAAAGTGGATTGCAGGAAGCACCTATTTGAAAAATTCAAATCCAAAAACAAGAAAATAATCAATGAAGGAATAAAATGATAAAACAAATTAGAAGGGATTTTAAGTCTTTTAAAATTAAAATTAAATATTAATAAAATAGATATGTCACCATTAATGTTGATTAAATGAAGAGGTGAAATGGTTAATTATTAAAAGAAAAAATGGTTCAAATTCATACCTATTGAAATATTATATAAACCAAAAATGGTGGTGGAAAGAATGTTTCTTTGAAGTCTACATTAGAATATCAACAGTGGGAGCAGAGTCCAAGAAATAAATTGTAAATTTTTTTATGTAATGAGGGTGGTAGGGAGTCTCTCGAGAGGATTGTAGTCCTCTGCATGTCAAATTCTATTTCACAAGGGAGTTGGTGCTTCCTAGAGTTGGTGCTATGAAACAAGGGAGTTGGTGCTTCCTAGAGTTGGTGCTCTGAAATAGGGGATTGGTGTCTCCTTGAGTTGGTTCTCAAAAGAAGAGAGATTGCTGTCTCCTACACATTGTAACTTGTATTTTTGTTATTTTTATATTTAATTTATGTTTTCAATACATTTTTTTTGATCAATTGTTGTGATTAATAAGTTTAATAATTAATCATTATTAAAAGTATTCAAAAAGAAGCAATACTGATTCACCCCCCCTCTCACTATTGGCCAATATTTCAACAATTGCTATTGGAGCGGGTTCCTTCACCACAGTCTAACCACTTGAAGGAATATTCTGAGAAATCCAAAGGATCAACAAGAAGGAATGTCCTCACACAGGGAACCATTATTCAAAGGAAATGATTATGCATTTTGGAGTATAATGATGAAATGTTATCTGATGGCTCTTGGATATGATGTTTGACTATTTGTAGTAAATGGTTACACTGCACCAACTATTGCACCTTCAGATGCTATTGAAACGAAACTGCACAATGATAATTCAAGGGTTGTTAATGCAGTTATGGGTGGATTAGCAAACCCCATATTTGTAAAAGTGATGCATTATAATTCGACAAAAGAAATTTGGGACAAACTTAAAATCATCTATGAGGATATGGAAAATTTGAGCAAGAAAAAATTCAAATATACAGAGGGAAATTTGAGGGTTTGAAGATGAAAGAGGAAGAAAACGTTGCAAAATATTTTCAAAGAGTGGATGAAATAGTCAATTCAATCAGAGCATTGGGAGAAGAGCTAAAAGACAAGAATATTTTCCAAAATGTGTCGAGATCATTACCAATGAGATATAATTCCAAGGTCTACCTTGGAATATCGAGAAGGCATTTACAACCTTGTAATGGATGAAGTTCATGGGATTCTTATAGCTTATGAAATCAGAACTAGGCAAGAGAATTCATAAAAAATGGAAACGACCTTCAAAGCATCAAAATAAACAAAGAACCATGAGAATGTGCCAAATGAAAATCACTTGGACATATAAGATGAAGAAGATACCAAATTTATAAGGAAAATCAAGAAAGGGTATGGAAAATACAAAAGGAAGTTACCTTTCAAATGCTTCAACTATGGAAAAATTGGACACTTTGCTAACAAATGTCCGTATACAAAACAAGAGGATAATGATGATGAAGAAGCTTACAATCACAAAACCCAATACAAAAGTAAATTATACAAGAAAAATAAAAACTTCTACTCCAAATAAGACAATAGTTCATATGACATGAGTGAAGATAAAGAGTCAGAACATCTATTTATGGGTATAGAAACCCAAGATAATCTTTCTAAAATTACTTTTGAGATTGAGGAAAACTTTGAGGTTGAAGGAGAAGTATATATAGAAGCATAACTAATCATTTATTTGGATGAACTTAGAAAGTATGAAAAGAAGAAAAATTTACTGAGGGGACAACTAATAGAATTTGGAGAAGCATAACAATTAAGAGAAAAACAAGTTTCAAAAACCATCAAAGAATCAGAGCATATACTCATTGACTTAAATACTCAACTTCAAGAAGCCAAGATAAATGAGGAAGTCTTGAATAAACAACTCAATGTAAAACAAAAATATTGTAAGAAGCTAGAGACTGGAATTATTCAACTAAAGAGGGAACTTGAGAAAGGAAACAATCAATCAATATATGAGAACAATTCAAAAATATTGAATGACATTCTTAATAGTCAAGGATCACCAAACAATAAGACATTACTAGGATATCATCAAGATTCAACCTTTGCAAAACATAATACTTTCAAATAACCAATCAGTTACGTAGATGATCTTGGAAACCCCTTAAAAAGGGAAGATAACAAGGGGAATATGGCACCATTAAGGAGTGTTCCTAATAAACAGAAATCAAAACCGCCTATAAAAGAAAAAGAAGAAAAAAAGAATACAGTGACCAAAAGGAATCCCCCTAATAGATATCAACATATCTTCCTTGGATATTGCTACTCTTGCAATAATTTTGGACATAAAGTAGTACATTGTAAAGCCTATAGAAAGTACAATCCTAAAAATGTCCAAAGATATAATAACAAAAAGAATAATGCAGAGAAAAGAAACTATAATTCATAATATCCTTTACAAGATTACAATGTTGAATGTCACAAATGAAACAATTATGGTAATATAGCTAGTGAATGTAGATTGCCAATGTAATCCTTGAAGAGAAGTATTCCCAACAATAAAGAAAAAAATATATGGAAATAAAAACATGTGGAAGAAAAGGTAATAGAATGTAAAGTAGCCATGTATGCCAAGAACAAAAAGTGTCAATGGTATATTAACAGTGGATGCTCTAAGCATATGCCATGAAATAAAAGAAAATTTCTCAATCTGACAAAGAAGGAAAAAGGAAGTGTCACATTTGGAGATAATGTATCTGGAAAAATAATTGGAAAATGCACAACCACTTTGGGAAAAAGGAAAAATAAAGAAGAAAATGTGCTACTAGTTGAAAATCTAAAGCCTAATATTCTAGGTGTAAGTCAAACTTGTGATCAATGACATATACTCATTTTTTACTCCCATAAATGCGAAATAGGGAAGGAAGGAACTGGAAAATTAGTAGTTATTGCACCAAGAACCTCAAGTAATGTATATATTTTAGATATTAAAGAAGAAGAATAATGCTACATGAGTCAAGTAGATGAAAGTTGGTTGTGCCAAAAAATAATGGGACACTTGAGCTTTGACAATCTGATCAAATCTAGTAGAAAGGAAGCAATGAAGGACATGCCAAAGGTTATAAAACCTTCATACCCTGTTTATAAGCATTTCCAACTTGGGAAGCAGACATGAGTCAGATTCAAGACAAAAGAATACTCTACATCAAGACCCTTGGATCTTGTTCACACCGACCTTTGTGGACCTATTAGGACTAGAAGTATACAAGGGGAACATTACTTCATTTTGATTATTGATGACTATACAAGTATGACTTGGGTATACTTCCTCAAAGAAAAATCAGAGGCATTTGAAAATTTTAAGGCATTCAAAGCTTATGTGGAGAATGAGACAGATCTCAAGATCAAATGTATGAGATCAGACAATGGAGGGGAATTTACCCCTAAATAATTCAATAAGTTTTGTGAAGATCATGGAATCAATATAAATTTTTCAGCTCCAAGAACTCCTCAACATAATGGAGTTGTTGAAAGGAAAAGAAAAACTGTTCAAGAGGCTACAAGAATAGTGTTGAGTGAAGCAAAACTTCCAGACAAGTTTTGGAGAGATGCAGTATATACAATAGTTCACATACTCAGCCGAGCACAACTTAGAGTTAACCATTAAAAGACACCTTATGAGCTATGGTTTGGCATACCAACATCAATAAAACACTTCAGAGTCTTTGGGAGAAAATGATATATTAAGAGGGATGATGATAATCTAGGAAAATATGATTCCAGATCAGATTAGGGGATATTTATTGGTTGCTCACCCAACAAAAAGGCTTGCACATTCTATAAACTAAGATTTCACAAAATAGTGCAAAGTGAAAATGTAATAGTAGATGATCTAAAATTGATAAAAATCAAATCTCAAGATAAATAAAAAATTGATGAATGGAGAAAAACTAGTGATGATGAAGAAGATGATGAATCACAAAATGAAGAAGATGTTGAACAACTACAATAGAATGAGCCACAAATTGATGAATAAAAGGATGAGGAAGAAACACCCTTGCCAAAAGATCCATTAAAAAGAGTTCAAAAGAATCACCCTTAAAGCCAAATCATAGGGGATAAAAATGCAGGAGTAGAAACCAGAAGAAAAATTACATTTGAATCAGAATAGGAAATTATTTCTCTGGTATAACCCATATCATTTTTAGAAGACAACAAGAATGAGGATTGGATAAAATCAATGAATGAAGAACTTGACCAAATAGAGAAAAATCAGGCCTGGGAACTGGTCCCAAGACCAAAATACAAAACTGTGATAGGGACCGAATGGGTTTTCAAGAATAAACTTAATGAAAATGGAAAGATTGTAAAACATAAAGAAAGACTAGTATGTAAGGGATATGCCCAAGTTGAAGGAATTGACTTTGAGGAGACATTTTCCCTAGTGGCAATATTATAAGCTATCAAAATGTTTTTGGCATTTGCATTCTTCAAAAAATTTAAAGACTATCAGATAGATGTCAAGTTGGCATTTCTAAATGGAACCTTAAAGAATAATTCTATTTAGAGCAACCCGAAGGATTTAAGTTGACAAAAAATCAGGATTATGTATGTAAACTAAAAAAGACCTTGTATGGTATTAAACAAGCTCCCAGAGCATGGTTCTCAAGGCTTGATAACTACCTACAACAACAAGGATACAAGAGAGGGAATATTGACAACAACATATATATAAATATTGAAGAACAAAATATGATTGTGTTTGTGGTATATGTGGATGATATCAATTTTAGAATTAATTTGACTATACTGAGCAAACGGTTTTCTACAGAATTGCAGAAAGAATTTGAGATGTCTAAGCTAGGTGAGAAAACTAAGCTTAGATGATTATTCACCAAAGGTAGACCAAACCATGTATAGATCAATGGTTGGTAGACTATTATATGCAACAACAATAAGACCTGATATCATAGAAGTTATAGGAATAATAGGAATATTTCAATCTACACCTAAAGAGACTCATTTGAATGTAGTAAAAAGGATATTCGGATATGTAAGGGCTACCTTGGGTTTTGGATTATGGTATCCAAAAACAAAATATTTTACATTAAATGCATATACTGATGCATATTGGGTTGGTAGTGTGGATGATAGGAAGAACACCAGTGGAGGAGCATTCTTTGTAGGAAAGTGTCTAATATCATGGCTAAGTAAGAATAAAAAATCTATATCAGTGTCAAGAACAGAAGTTGAATATATTGTTGCTGCCACCTGTTGCACTCAAGTAATTTCGATTAAAAAAACCATAGAAGACCTACAAGTAAAGTATGATCATCCAATTATTTTTAATTGTGACAATACCAGTGCTATAAACCTCTCTAAGAATCATGTTATGCATTCTAAAACCAAACATATCCCAATTAAATACCATTTTTTGACAGATCAAGTTTCTAACAAGATAGTCAAAGTGAAATATGTTGATAATAAAGAGCAAATTGCAGACATATTCACAAAACCTATACCAATAAGTGATTTTGGAAATATTCAACAGAAATTGAGAGTAATTCCCATACCTTATTAAAGCTACAAAATATTCATCATACAGGGGGAACACATGCACAGGGGGAGCATCATCTCAAGGAGAGAAAAGAAATATCCCTTTTGTCATTGTTTTCA